>JAJOZX010001217.1:390000-537500 GCA_023014485.1 Bathynomus jamesi | reverse complement strand
AATGGGGGATAGGCAACACCAAGACAAACCCTTTTTGTCTATAAGTATATGTCCGCTGACGTCACCATTCGGCGCGAGAGGGCGCCGCTGCAATTGGCTAAAAGGTGAAGTGGGCTAGACTCGCGCTTGCCGCGGGCATTCTTAAATCGGACGTGTTGAAACCACATTCCTCTACGAATAGCCACGGGAACATCTTCCAGCACTTCCGGCAACGTTTCTTCAAGAAATATCCGATAAACCCGCCCGTCGAGTCGGGCAGGCAGCAGGTACGGCCCAATCAACTTGCCATGGACGATACCCGCCCAAACATTGACGGCGAACCGTTCTTGATGAGCATGCACCCGTGTAGCATGTGGATTTGCGTGCGCCCACACGTGAGAATTGTGCATGTTAAACACACCCTCACGTGTGAAACAGGCCTCATCTGAGAACAGCACATAAGCCGGAAAATTAGGCTGCACCGCTGTCTGCTGCAGAAACCAGCGTGCGAATTCCACACGAAGAGGGTAATCCCGAGGTTGTAATGCCTGGACTCTCTGACGATGAAACGGATGTAACTGCTGCTCGTGCAACACTCTCCAGACCAGGTCGTGGTTCACACCGAGGATACGTGCAACACCTCGCGTGCTTGCGCTTGGATTGTCCTCAAATCGCCGTAGGATTTCTTCTTCCATGTCAGGAGTGCGCACGTTTCTCTCCCGACCAGTGTCATGCATGTTTGCATGGAATGTTCCAGTTTCTCGCAGTCGCCGATGCAAATGCGCAAACGTTTGGTGGTTTGGCACACATCTGTTTGGGAAGCGCTGTCGGTACAACCTCACAGCAGCTCTTCCGTTTCCATTGGCAGCCCCATACACCATATGCATGTCAGCCATCTCAGCAGTCTTGAAGCGCTCCATGTTACGCGTACTACGTCCGATTTAAGAATGCCCGCGGCAAGCGCGAGTCTAGCCCACTTCACCTTTTAGCCAATTGCAGCGGCGCCCTCTCGCGCCGAATGGTGACGTCAGCGGACATACACTTATAGACGAAAAGGGTTTGTCTTGGTGTTGCCTATCCCCCATTACAATTTGTACAGAAAGTTTTCAAACACCCTGTATATATATGTATAAAAAAAAAAAAAATATATATAATATATATATAATATATATTATATATATATATATATATATACAAGCTCAGATGGGGGTTGAGAGGTTTGGATGGAGAGAGAGAGGGAGAGATAACCGTATGTACATAAAGGGCCTGGCAATTTTTCCGACCGTTTTCACCGCAAAATGACTGAACAAAACGATCGGAAAAATTAAGAAAGGATAGTGATCTGCTTTAATTTATTTTTTTCATGCGAAGTTTTAATTATTAATTTAATTATTTCTTTTTCTTTTTTCGTACGAGTTGTTTTACACTCGCCTTAGACCTACGGTGAGTTATTAGGGAGTTATTTTCCCGTACGAATTGTTCATTTACTTCGTACGAGATATTTTACACCCGCACTTTAGACCTACGGGGAAACATTAGGTTATTCTGAGTAACGAAATCCGCCCGGGGTGCGAACCCGGATCCTTTTAGCGCACATAAACGTACACTGTGACACGTGGCTGATGCCTAGGGCGCCAAGCAACCGGACGGGGTGATGCCTAGGGCGCCCAGCAACCGGACTGGGTGATGGATGCCTAGGGCGCCCAGCAACCGGATGGGGTTATGCCTAGGGCCCACAGCAACCGGACGGACTGATACCTAGGGGGCCCAGCAACCGTTTGACGCGCGACTCTATATAGTGGATAGGTGTCGTTACGATTTGGAAGATTATTTCCATCCCCGCTATGCCAAGTGAAGAAGAGTTCACAATTGAAAAGTTCGGGGCGTTAAGAAAAAATCCCCGATTGGAAAGGCATGATTATAAACTTGTATTTAATGTTGCGGTTAACGATGACATTTTTGTGCGTGCTTTTGATTGTGTTCTAGCCGTGCTTAAAGATAACTTGCCCGCCGAGTGTAAAGTAGGGACAAAAGTAGTATTGAACGATATGAAATCCATTTATATCGAATATAGACCGCCGTATCAGTTAAACGGTGAAGTGGTGCTTGCACGGTTTTACCACATCGTACAAAGTAATGGCGATGTGGATATAGACTCTATCAAATGCGAGTCTAGCGTTTTGCAACGTAGAACGTAAAGACAATATATATTTTCCTGTACTAATATGATTATACGTTTTGTATATTTTTCCTGTACTAATATGATTATACGTTTCGTATATTTTCAGCATAATTAATATAACTATATATTTTCCTGTACTAATATTTTGTTAGTACCATGCTTTGTATGATTATATATATTTAATATAACGGTATATATATATTTTCTGGACCAATATTTGATAATATAACTTTTGATAATATAACTATATATTTTCCTGTACTAATATTTTGTTAATACTATGTTTTGTATGATTATATATAATTAATATAACTATATATATTTTTCCTGTACTAATATTTTGATAATGCCCCGTTTTGCATGATTATATTTTCCATTCATGCTGCTATTGTTTGACCATATATATGTCCCGTTGTATATCCATTAATTCAGCTAAAATAAACAGAATGATGTATTGGTGTTTTATTTATTCCTTTTTGTTTGTACACAATTATATAATTTGTTTGGTTTCTAAAGCGGATTTCAGAATAATTAATTAATTGCTATTTGTCAAATCGATCTTCTAAGCCAACTGATGGATGAATATATGGTATAATTTAATAAATAAGTAACAAAATTGACAACTCAACTTTCTAAGTCAGATGACGGAAGAATATAAGGATTAATTAAATAAATATTGCTATCTGGCAACTCAGCTTTCTAAGCCTACTGGCTGCTTAATATATGCCTTTATTTAATAAATAAAGAAATGTGGCAACTCAGCCTTCTAAGTCAACTGGCTGATTAATATATAATTAATAATTAAACAGATATTGCTATCTGGCAACTCAGCCTTCTAAGCCAGATGACGGAAGAATATAAGGATTAGTTAAACAAATATTGCTATCTAGCAACTCAGCCTTCTAAGCCTACTGGCTGCTTAATATATGGAATAAATAAATAATTAATGCTCTCTGAAAACTCAAACTTCTAAGCCAACTGGCTGATTAATATATGGAATAATTAAACAGATATTACTATTTGGCAACTCAGCCAACTGGCTGATTAGGGATCCTATAAGAGAGCGGCAGGTGGCTGAAGGACTCATATGCGCTTGGCTTTGGCCAAGCGAAGACCCTTCCTCTGGGTCCCCTCCTCCTCTCTCTCTCTCTCTCTCTTAGGTTAGGTATGCCCCTTTGGGGGGGTGAGGCCGTCCCACCTTCTCCCCCAAAGAGGTTTCCCCAGGTTAGGTATGCCCCTTTGGGGGGTGAGGTCGTCCCAACTTCTCCCCCAAAGTGGCTTCCCCCTTGCAACAATGGGGGTTGGCACTCTTGCAACATTATGCAATTGCTCTGCACTCTGGCATTTTGCGCCCATACTACTGTTTAATTTAACTTAAACTTGTGACGGTTATAAACTTTAACTAATTTAACTTACTCGATGCCGTCGCAGAAAGCGTCGTGTGCTAGGTGTCAGGTTAATCGGTGGTATACGGATTTTAAGGATTATAACGGCGGTCCTATGGTCATTACCGAGAGATCAGTTTGTTTATTTTGTGATTTAAGGGAAGAGATAGTTGATATAAAACGTAGTGTACGCGAGGTGACGGAAAGACTTGCAGCGTTTGATGAGGGCAGGGGTAGGGTTATAGTTGACGAAGGCCGAACCTATACTAACGTTGAAGACGTTAGTAATTTGAAGGGTGAGGTGAGGAACCTAGTTTCTAGTATAGGTAACTTATCGGGAAGGTTAGATAGAGTTGAGGAAGGGGTTAAGGTTGGTCCGAGATTAGTAGACGGGGAGGTATTTAGAGAAGTTAAGGGTGGAGCTAGGCCACGTACGTTAGTGATAGGAATCCCCCCTATCGAGGTTTCGAACCCTTTCGGCCAGTTGGATAGGGATGTGAACGAGGGGGAAACTATTTTAATTGGGGACTCTTTAGTGCGCCATATGGATAAAGAGTTCGTTGAACGGCATCCAACCAAGCGGAGGAGGGTCTGTCTACCAGGGGCCAGGATTGACAGAATTAGAGACGAAGTAGATAGGATTGATGTTGCCTCCCGTCACTCGATGTTGGTGACGATGGTAGGGGGCAACGACTCGTATAGACCCGATACGAGAGTGCCTGACCTTTTGGAAAGATATAGGGGGTTAATTAGGTCCCTGAAGGTAAGGTCAGATAGGTCTTTAGGTCTAGGTATTAACCCTAGACACGGTTTGGGTCTTATGATTACGTCAAAAACAATATTTTTGAATACTAAATTAGAAGAGATTTGTGCTGAGGAAAATGTACCCTTCGGAAAGCTGTGGTCAGAATTTAGTGATCCTAGCCTTTTTTATAAAAGATGGGGTGTATTTTAATGAAATAGGGAATGCTAGGCTAGGTAGGTTAATCGATGAGAACGTTCGAAAGCTGTATAGGTCGAAGCCTTCTTTAAACGTTGTGGGTCCGGGAAACGCGATCCCGGCGTGAAAAATAGTTTAAAACGCCAATCCGTGGTAAAAAATAATTTAAACGTCTTTTATTGTAACGCGCGTAGTATTAGAAATAAATTGAACGAATTTAAGGCGATAATTTATTTCGGGAACTACGATATAGTTGCTATAACTGAAACGTGGTTAAATACTGTGACTCGGGACTTGTTGGGGGAACTTGATATAGCGGGTTTTAAACTTTTTACTAATGATAGGTTACATAGGATTGGTGGCGGCGTTTTGCTGTACATTCGTAATTCCCTTAGGGCTATCGAGGTTAAGAAAGATTTTCCGGCAGCAAGTGCGATATGCGTTGAAGTTAGGGCGCGTAGTATTAGTTTTAATTTTGTTATTGTTTATAGACCTCCCGTTCAACCCGTCGATACCGATACTAGATTTTACTCACTTCTTGGTAACTTTATTAATGATCGGAATAGTATACTTGTCGTAGACCTTAACTGCCCTAATGTTAATTACGAGACTTTTACTGGTAATGAGGAGGGCTTGAGACTGGTTGAGTTCATGGAAGATAATTTTTTACGACAGATGGTTACCGAACCAACTCGCGGTGACAATATCTTAGACGTGGTGATGACGAACGACGATAATATAGTCGAAGGTTTAGAAGTAGGTGAGAGTTTGGGATGTAGCGATCCTCAAATTATTAGGTTTAAGCTATTGATAGAAAACAGTGAGGATAGTAACGTAATAGAAGTCCTCGATTTTCGTAGGGCTAATTTTGATAGTTTTGCGGACAGGATGAGAGTAGTGGACTGGGATAATTTATTTATGGGTAATGACGCAAATTTTCATTGGGAGGCGTTTAAAGAAAGTTTTATGAATGTCGAAAGGGAGTTTATTCCTCGTAGGCCCAAGCGCGCTAGAAATCGTGGTAGGCCCAAGTGGTGGACTAGGGAAATAGGCACGTTCATAAACGAGCGGAATAGAGCGTATAGACTTAATGAGCGCAATGGCACGGTAGCTAACTTTAATAGATATATCGAGCTTAGACGTCAGATTAAAAGATTAGTTAGGAATGCTAAGCGTAATTTAGATACTTATAGCTGCGGATAGTAAACATAATCCAAAAAAGTTTTTTGAATACTTCAATAATCGTAAGCCGATAAAAGATAACATAAGCCCTCTAGTGGACGTTAACGGCACTTTGGCTTCCGACGCTCAGGCGATGGCAGGTATTTTCAATAACTTTGTTGTGACAGTTTTTACCGTGGAAGACGTAAATAATGTCCCCGACTGTTTACGAGGGTGAGATTGCGCATTATATCTAAAAGTGAGCAAGGCTCCAGGCCCTGACGCGCTTTATCCCAGACATTTGAAAGATTTGAAAGACGTTATCGTAGGTTCCTTAACGAAGATTTTTAATCAGTCACTGGAAGCGGGGATTATTCCTGAAGACTTCAAATTAGCTAACGTTACGCCCATTTTTAAAAAAGGCGACAGCACAGTAGCTAGCAATTATAGGCCTATTAGCTTAACGTCAATTGTCGGTAAACTTTTGGAATCCGTAGTTAGGGATCGATCGTATCATCGATCACTTAGAAAGTCGCGATTTGATTAATAGTAGTCAGCATGGGTTTCGACGCCATAGACCTTGTTTAACTAATTTGTTAGAATTTTATAACGAAATAGCACGAATACGATAGGCATAGAACGACTGATGTTATTTAGTTAGACTTTAAAAAAAAAGCGTTCGATACAGTTCAGCATAGAAGATTAATTGCGAAGGTCAAAGCTCACGGTATACGCGGTCAGGTAGCTAACTGGTTAGAGGAATGGCTTCGTGCTAGAAAACAGAGGGTCGTTGTTAATGGTAGTGAGTCGGAGTGGTTGGATGTAGGTAGCGGTGTCCCACAGGGCTCAGTGTTAGGCCCATTGCTATTCGTAATCTACATTAACGTTATAGATGTAGGCTTGACCAGTAACGTGTCAAAATTCGCGGATGATACTAAAATAGGCGGTAAAGTTGTTAACGTGGACGATAGAAATAGGCTCTAAGACGATGTAAATAGGATTATGGAGTGGACGGATAAGTGGCAGATGCAATTTAACGTGGACAAATGTAAAGTTTTGCATATAGGTTCTCGTAACATAATTACACGTACACGATGGATAATAGACAGTTAGCGAGCGTTGACGAGGAAGTAGATTTAGGCGTACGCGTATCTAAGGATTTAAAAGTTAGGAACCAGTGCCTGGAGTCTTGTGCAAAAGCCAATAGGATGTTAGGCTTCATAGCGCGTAATTTCGAATTTAAATCGAAGAATATTATATTGTCCCTTTACAAGTCCCTAGTCAGGCCTCATTTAGAATATGCCGTTCAGTTTTGGTGCCCGTATTTGCGTGAGGATATTGATAGGTTGGGAAGGGTTCAGCGTCGCGCCACGAAACTAATTCCGTCATTGCACAACAAGTCTTACGAAGATAGGATTAAAGAGTTAGACTTGCATTCACTCGAAACTAGGAGATTAAGGGGGAGCTTATTGAAGTTTTCAAAATCGTTAACGTAAATTTTGACAAACTGTTCACTTTCGATAATAGCAATACTCGTAATAACGAATTTAAGTTGCGTGGCAGACGTTTCATTACTAACATCGCTAAAAACTTTTTTACCTTTAAAGTAATTGATAAATGGAATAATCTTCCCGCGTTCGTCGTAAACTCTACCAGCGTTAATATGTTTAAGAACCGTTTAGATATGCATTTTAAAAGTATTAACGTTGTTTAAAATAATAAGACAATTAATTAGCAACAGGAGCTCTGGGGGTGATGGTCGAGGATTAGTCTGTTGACGATTAATGCCAGCTTGTGACATGGTAGCGTGTGATATGCCAGCAATAAAATTATAAAAAAAAAATATTAGACTAACACGAACGTAGATGTAGCTCGTAGCGTAAACTAACCCACTTTTTCTTATACTCTACCTACTTTTTTTTTTCTTATCCTCTCCTTACTTGCATGTCTGTAACTCTCTTTACTTGCATGTCTGTAGTTTGCATGGCATTATAGTGTTTGAGTTAAGACTGTGTTTGCATGGTTTGTAAGCTTTCTTATTTTACTTCTTTTCATCTTTCACCCCTTTCCTTTTCTCTTCGACTATTTTTCCGACTTGTCGGCAGTGGCCGGCGAATGATGATGGTGAGTCTTTCTCTCTCTTTTTCGGAATGAATGTTAATCCACGAATGATAGGTTTTGCTACTTACTTAACCCCTTATTCTCTTCATTTAACTCTCTATTCTCTTCTTTTAACCCCCTACTCTCTTCTTTCTCTAGGGCTAACCTTAGAGTGGATTTTAGGGTCTTTGTTAGCCTTAGCTTCTGTAGAAATGCTAAAAGATGGCATTCAAACCATAAAATTACCTATTATTAACATACTAAAATTTCATGGTTCTTTGTACTGTATTTGCCGAAATGTAGGTTAGGTTAGGTTAAGTCATGATATTTTCGTTGTTTAACGAAAATATCACGACTTAACCCTTTTGCAAAAAGGCCGATTTCGCATAAAGGCCGTAACATATATATAGATATAGAAATAAACTTGTATATATATATACACACACACACATATATATATATATATTATATATATATATATATATATATATACACATTCAACTGCAAAGAACACGCAGTATAAATAACGTAAAGAACAACGCTTGTATAGGAGATATTCCGCGCAAGACGAGAGAGAGAGAACGAAACAAATGAAAAAATGAGGTAACCACCCGGGAATCGAACCCGGGATCTTCCGATTGCCGGTCAGATGCGATACCATTACACCATGGGCCTCACTCTTCCAAATGCCGTAATTCTTCTACATACTCGCAGAAACCAATGCCCCAAGGGGGCACCCTCGCATGCCGTAACATTATATACATTCAACTGCAAAGAACACGCAGTATAAATAACGTAAAGAACGACGCTTGTATAGGAGATATTCCCGGGTGGTTACCTCATTTTTTCATTTGTTTCGTTCTCTCTTTCTCGTCTTGCGCGGAATATCTCCTATACAAGCGTCGTTCTTTACGTTATTTATACTGCGTGTTCTTTGCAGTTGAATGTATATAATGTTACGGCATGCGGGAGGTGCCCCCTTGGGGCATTGGTTTCTGCGAGTATGTAGAAGAATTACGGCATTTGGAAGAGTGAGGCCCATGGTGTAATGGTATCGCATCTGACCGGCAATCGGAAGATCCCGGGTTCGATTCCCGGGTGGTTACCTCATTTTTTCATTTGTTTCGTTCTCTCTCTCTCGTCTTGCGCGGAATATCTCCTATACAAGCGTCGTTCTTTACGATATATATATATATATTATTATAAAAAGCCAGTCCATGTATTTGCTATCCTTAGTTAACCTTGGTTTCGTTTCCGCCCAGATTTTTTTCATTCTGACGAAGGTCAAGCTTCTCACTCCACTTTAGACCTACAGTTTAACGTGGAATCCGAACCACGCCCCAACAACATCCCAGCGTCTTAACTACTAAACTATCCAGGGTACCCAGGTAATTACCAACCAATTCTTTTTTTTATTGTGTGGAAGGATGAACAGCTGGGGTTTGCTGCGCGCCCCCTGCTGTCACCAGGTGTCGATCCCGGGGCCGATGGATTTGTAATCAGCAACGCCAACTACTACACCACCGAGGCGCATTAAGAGATCCTGAACATTCAAATAAATGTGCCTTGCTTTGTTTCAACTTTTTACTGTAGTGCGTTAAGATTGTCATTGCTGCGTTCTTTTCTGTAGTTTTATTGACCGAATAAACGAACCCTCAGTAATTGGGGGAGTTAATTATTCGGCCAAAAAAACTATAGAAAAGAACGCAGCAATGAAAATCTTAAGCTTCACAGCTGAACCCATTGTATTAAGCAATGAAAATCTTGACGCGCTACAGTAAAAGGTTGAAACAAAGCAAAGCGCATTTATTTCTATGTTCAGAATCACTTAATAGTAAATACATGGTGTCTACAGACAGACGGACAGGACTCCCTTTTTATAGTATAGATTATTATGCACACAAAAATTATTTGCCATTTTGCGGACGCATTTTTCAGATTGGTTCATGATTTTTCTAGGCAACGGCTTTTTGTTTTAAACACAAATTTTGCATAAAATTAGCGCTCATCCTACCTTCTGAACATAAGTTTTTAAGCCAGTGAGAACTTAACGTTTGCTTTAAGATCACGAACCACTTATATTTGGAGTGCAGTTTCACAAACTTGGTCCCACTGGCTTTGGATGTGAAGCTCAAAATTTTTATGGCCGTGGTATTTTTGTAAATTTATGGACTGACTTGTTTCTTCGACTTCACAAAAGAATACAAAATTTTGTACAAGCGTCATCTAGATGCACAAAATTATTTATTTATTATTTTTTTACCACAAACAACACAAATTTAAAATAGCTGAAAATTTGTTTTTGCGGCCTGCAGACAAGTGGCGAGATGCTGGGTGGAGTTTAGGATTCTCGACAAATAAGCTCCGTCCAACGTCACGCGGACGGACGGTTTACTTATCTGAACAACTTTTTAGCCAAATAAACTTTGCTCTAAACTTTTTTGTAGTGAATGAATTTGTTCGATGTTTACATCAAATTATTCGTGATGACGTCCTCTATCTTTTGGTGTAAAGTGCGTGTGGTGTAGTTTCTTCTGAAAAAAGTTATACCCTTCAGAAAAGGTCCGTGAAGCGTTAGTCGGGGCCAAAAAAGATTTGTCCACTTAAAATTCTCTGTCCTTACTAAAAAAAATGAAATTGCACTTGTATTCTTTCTGAAATGTATTTTGAAAAATACAGAAGTTAAATTTATTATTATTATTATTATTATTATTATTATTATTATTATTATATTTTCGTTGTTGTTACCGTTGTCATGTGTTTTTGATTCATCCGTTCCAGAAATATCTCATCCTCTACCCATTCTTTCCTCTTTTTCCCGCTATCAAATAAGTACATCACAAGCCTTCTCCTGACTCTTAGTCTTACATCCACACCTGAGGAGGATCATACTCCTCACACACACACACACACACACATATATATATAATATATATATATATATATATATATATATATATATATATATATAAGTACTTAGGTATTAACGAGGGGCCACCACATATTGATGATTGGTTAGATTAAGTTGTAATATTTTCGTTAGTTGAAAATTTCTAATACATCATTTTTTAAATAGGAATATTTTTTAAAATATGATGTATTAGAAATTTTCAACTAACGAAAATATTACAACTTAACCTAACCAATCATCAATATGTGGTGGCCCCCCGTTAATACGTGAGTACCTATATATATATATATATACTATATATATATATATATATATATATATATATACAGTACTGGCCAAATTATTAGGAATTTTTTAAAAATTTCATTTTTGGTATAAAATGTTAAATTAAACCAATTTTAAACGTTGAAAAGTTATTTATTTCTACACAAGAATACATGGTCATTATTTAGCAATAGTTTAGTACTTAGTTTGACCCACCTTAGCTGCCATAATGGCTGCGACACGCTTCGGCATGCCATGAATCAATTTTTTGCATAATTCTTTAGTCGAACGAAGCGTGTTTGTTCGTCAGTTGTCGTTTGGTTGTCGTGCGATGCGGGTGTGTTTCTCTTTCTTTTACGTGTCATTGTAACTACCGTTTAATTTAAATAGTGTATTTACCCAATTTCGGCAATTATTTGTTACAGTTTTTAAGTGAATTTGAAAATGGGGCGAAAGAATGACTTGAGTCCACGGAAAATTGGGCAAATACAGGTTTTATTAACTTCTTCTACATTTAAACAAAAGGAAATCGCTGCCAAACTCCATGTTTCACCACAGTCAGTACTTCGTATTAAGAAAAAAATGGTATTTGGAGAAAATGTAGGCCCCAAAAGGGTTGGAAGATGCGGCAGAAAAAGGGTAACGACTCCAAGAACTGATAGACAGATTGCAATTTTGTCTCTTAGAAATAGAAGAGCTACTTGCAAAAACATTTCCAGTAGTCTAGCGGCTGATGGCATCAATATTAGTCGTAGAACAGTCAACAGGAGGCTTCTAACTGCCGGCTTCAAAGCCTACCGCCCAAGGAAGAAGCCCAGGCTCACTGAGGCTATGAAGAAGGCACGTTTTGCATATGCAAAGGAACACATTAACTGGACTAGTGAGGATTGGGAACAGGTAAGAATAATATTTAACATTAAATAGAATGTTAATACAGTAAATACAATATGCATAGAAGTGTATTTACAGTACGTGATAAAACTGCAGTAAAAATATCTGTAAAGCAGCAAGTCATACTGTACTTCGTTTTAGCTGTACTTCATACGCTATGCACTGACTCTTTCACAGGGCTTTCTTTGATTGCAGGTGGTGTTCTCCGATGAGTCAACGATTGCCGTGCTTGACGATCGTGTTCAAAGTGTAAGAAGGAGGCCTGGAGAAGAATTTTTGCCTGAGTGTCTGATGAAAACGGTGAAATTTCCACAAAAGATCATGGTTTGGGGAGCAATTTCTGTGCATGGAACTAGTCGTTTGAGCATTGTTGAGGGGAATATGAACCAAGTCAAGTATATAGAAGTACTAAGAAGACGTCTACTGCCTCAAATAAGGGAATGGTATGGTAATAGACGTTGGATTTTTCAACAAGACTCAGCTCCATGCCACACGGCAAAGTCGGTTAAAAATGGTGTCATGAAAATAGTGTTCGGTTGCTCCCATGGGCTGGAAATTCTCCAGACATGAACCCAATCGAAAGTTTATGGTGTATTTTAAAGGACGTAATCCATGAAACGCCGATAACAACAAAACACCAACTCATAGAGCGACTTATTCAGGTCTGGTTTCACTCTACACGTATTAAGGAATTATACGAAGTACTAAGAAGACGTCTACTGCCTCAAATAAGGGAATGGATGGTATGGTAATAGACGTTGGATTTTCAACAAGACTCAGCTCCATGCCACACGGCAAAGTCGGTTAAAAAATGGTGTCATGAAAATAGTGTTCGGTTGCTCCCATGGGCTGGAAATTCTCCAGACATGAACCCAATCGAAAGTTTATGGTGTATTTTAAAGGACGTAATCCATGAAACGCCGATAACAACAAAACACCAACTCATAGAGCGACTTATTCAGGTCTGGTTTCACTCTACACGTATTAAGGAATTATACGAAGTACTAAGAAGACGTCTACTGCCTCAAATAAGGGAATGGTATGGTAATAGACGTTGGATTTTTCAACAAGACTCAGCTCCATGCCACACGGCAAAGTCGGTTAAAAAATGGTGTCATGAAAATAGTGTTCGGTTGCTCCCATGGGCTGGAAATTCTCCAGACATGAACCCAATCGAAAGTTTATGGTGTATTTTAAAGGACGTAATCCATGAAACGCCGATAACAACAAAACACCAACTCATAGAGCGACTTATTCAAGTCTGGTTTCACTCTACACGTATTAAGGAATTATGCAAAAAATTGATTCATGGCATGCCGAAGCGTGTCGCAGCCCTTAAGGCAGCTAAGGGGGGTCAAACTAAGTACTAAACTATTGCTAAATAATGACCATGTATTCTTGTGTAGAAATAAATAACTTTTCAACGTTTAAAATTGGTTTAATTTAACATTTTATACCAAAAAATGAAATTTTTAAAAAATTCCTAATAATTTGGCCAGTACTGTATATATATATATCCGAAATGCTGTTAATGTTCGTTATAATGAAAAATTTTAAACGGCTGTAAACAGAAGTATGAAGTGGCCGTTACTTTGTAACAAAAACGTAAAATATAATTAATTGAAAGCGTTTTAATTCATCGTCAACCACCATGATTCATTGCCAACCGACAACAGATAACACTGAAAAATGATCCAAGCGCAAAATTTCAATTTTAAGCCAAGATAAATATAAATACTGAAAAAATAAGAAAAAAATAGAACAGAGTTTGAAAAGGGCAAAAAAATAAAGTAAAATAAAATAAAATAAAAATAAATAATATTGCAATAAAAAAAAAAATAAAAAAAGACATTTTGTGAACCAGAAAGATTAATTGTTGAAACAACGAAGAATGGAAATAGGTTTTTTTTAATCAAATTTAGTAACTGGATTTTTTTGTTCTTTTTCTACAATTCTACAACCGTGTGTGTAAAAACTATTATGAAAAGTGACACCTAAGTGACACTCGGAAATTTTAAGCAAATTAAGGTAAATTTTAGGTCAACTTTTATATATATAATATATATATATATATATATATATATATATATAATATATATATATATATATATATACAGGGTGTCGCAAAAGTCTCCATACATAGGGAAAATTAGCACTTTTTAGCAAAATGTAACTTTATTTACAAAACATTCTCTACATGATTGCCATTTCTTTGTAAACACACACGGATGCGTCTCTCCCACTCATGGCGAACTCGTGTTAACACATTTGGTGTTATGGACGTAATGTACCAGGAAAAGATACAGAACATGGATCGCCTAAAGGAACGCATTCGAAGTGCAATTACGTCCATAACACCAAATGTGTTAACACGAGTTCACCATGAGTGGGAGAGACGCATCCGTGTGTGTTTACAAAGAAATGGCAATCATGTAGAGAATGTTTTGTAAATAAAGTTACATTTTGCTAAAAAGTGCTAATTTTCCCTATGTATGGAGACTTTTGGGACACCCTGTATATAATATATATATATATATATATATATATATATATATATATATATATATATATATATATATATATATAATTCATATATATATATTACTAAGAAATCAAAGTGAAAATATTAAAAATTATATAAAGCTAAAATCTTCGAAAACTGGATGCCGCTTTCTTCATCAGAGCCTAAAAATAATGGAAGAAAATATATTAAAGAACCACCTTCCTTGAAAACCATGTCGGCCAGTATCAATTGTGCTTATGATGGCCAGTCCTCTGTCTTCTGTATTTTTTAAGGGCTGGATTTGCCACCACAAAGTTTAAATGACTTTAAATAACATACGCGTTGATATATCTTTGCGTTATACCAGCCAGTTTAAATGTTAACATTAATAATCCGTTCCAGTCATAATCTACCCATTCTTAGATAGGTATGCATATACTTTAGCGTCGGAAATTATTTATACGTTTAATATAAAAAAAAATACGTAAGCCTCAATATAACTTCATTAAAAGTATTAAAACGATATTACAACTGATAAATGCTCCATGTTGACGACGTAGCTTCTTCTTTGCCCGGTTAGGTCAACTGTACGCCCTTGACGATTGGTTAGGTTAAGTCGTGATATTTTCGTTTTAACTAACGAAAATATCACGACTTAACCTAACCAATCGTCAAGGGCGTATAGTTGACCAAACCGGGCAAAGAAGAAGCTCCGTCGTCAACATGGTACATCACGTGCCTTATTTCCCAGCTATATTCACCAATTCTTATGGAGAAATAAATATAAAACTAACTTAGGTTCTTTTGCATTATCCTCCCAACACTAATTTTTTTATATAATGTTGGTTTGGTTTTGGTTATGGTACTTTATTTTCCTTCCATTATAAAAAAAATTAGTGTTGGGATTAGGTTAGGTTAGGTTTGGTTAGGTTAAAAACAGCCCGCCGCAGGCATTAGCCCTACTTTATTTTCCTTCCATTATAAAAAAAAATTAGTGTTGGGAGGATAATGCAAAAGTACCCTAACTTATTTGCGCATTTGATTATATTCATTAATGACATTTATCAGTTCCAATATCGTTTTAATACTTTTAATAATAATAATAATAAAGTTATAATTTCCGACGCTAAAACGTATAAATAATTTCGGAGCAAGTGTAGTTTACGTCCCCCTGTGGTGCCTAGTGTAGTTTACGTTTCCCTACATTATCCTAGTGTAGTTTACGTTCCCCTACAATAGCCTAGTGTAGTTTGCGTTCCCCAACTTTGTTCGCGTACTCCTAATCAAATAAAACGTTAAAACTAACGAAAATATTACGACTTAACCTACCCAATCGTCAATTTATATATATATATATATATATAATTTTTTTTCCTTTCTGATTTACCGCCGATTCGTACCTAAAAGGGCGGTACATATCTCGGTGAGGCGGTGATTGGGTGATGTTACTGTGTTGGGGGTGGTAGACTAGGGGAGTGAGTAAGGGTCAGTCGCTGGATAGTGGGTAGGAGGGGTACGGTTTTAAATGCGATGGAGCAGCTGGGAGTGAGTAAGGAAGAAGAGAATCACTTCCGTTGAAAAGTGGGGGCCGTCGGCGAGTGTGGATCGTAGTAGGAGGTTGGAGTATGAAGGGAGATCCAGAGTTCGCGAAATTGAAGGCTTGGTCGGGAGCATGGCTGGCTATCTACAATTCACCATGGAAGGAATCGGTCGGCCTGTCGAACCCCGCGGAGGTGGCGGGATCGAGTCAGCCGAGCGAGACCGGAGGCGTGGATCACGGCAGGCAGAGGAACATCGTGGGCTGAGAGGGTCGGATGTACTGTGACGGGCTTCTATGGTCGGACCAGGAGGGGGCACGGCAGCCCCAAAAGTGGCGCTACCCCCCTGTCCGGGGTCTCATGGCGGACTCGAGGTGGTGATAAGGGGTACCAAAAGGACCGGGCGGGTGGGAGGGAGGGCGTACACAGGGTAGCTGACAAGGAGGAGGCCGGGGATGTTGGGGGAATAGGTACGATGGGGGTGGAAGGAGGTGAATCAGAGTAGTCTCGTGGAGGGGTGGAGAAAATGGCACCAGGAGGCAAGGGCAGATCCATAAGACTCGTGGGCGTGGGCGCGGCCGAGCTTCCCTCGGTCACACCGTGCAGCTGCGCCAGGGCCGCATCCACCGGATCCTCGGGGGAGAGGATATTGTTCGGACTGGGTCCCGTCGTCCGGGGCGGGTCGTGGATCTCAGCCACTATTGTCAGAGTCTGTGGGGGTAAAGTGGTGGGACTTCTACGATGGGGAGAGATGGACATGGTAGTAGGCGTGGTGGGCGGAGTGAGGATCCGAGCCGTCTTCTTGGTCCGAGGGGAAGAGGGAGAGAGACGTTGGAAGGCCGGAGGGTCCGGTGACACGCTCCGGCTTCTCCGCCTCGACGGCTTGCTCCGGGCGGCAGGTTCGGGCGTGTGCAGGGGGTACTGGGAAGGCGGGGTTTGAGGTGGATGGGACCTGGGTGTCATGGTCCCAGACACCTGGGGAATTCGTGGCAGGTGAGGTGCGGGAAGAGGAGGAATGGCGGGGGGACAGGAAACTGTCGGGTCCTGCGAGGGTTTTCTTTGAGGGGAACAGAGAGCAGTGGCTTGGGGGGGTTTCGGCGGCAGGCCAGGGGGGCGTGCCGAGATGATAGAGCCGAGAGGAGCGGCATAGGACACCCCCGGCCTCACCTCCCGACTCCGCACCCTGTCGCGTGCTTCACGGGGGCTAAGGAAGTCCGTCACCTGTAGACCTCGGACCTCCTTCTCGAACCTGAAGAAAAGGCATTCTCGAGATGAAGAGGGGTGTGCACCTTCACAGTTGGAGCATTTGGGCGTATTGGGGCACCTGTCAGGGTGAGCGAGTCGTCCACAGTGAACACATAATTGATGCGGCTGTCGACAAGCGGAGCTAACGTGTCCGAATTTGTTGCATTTGAAGCAACGGGTCGGGTCTGGGACGTATGGGCGGATAGAAAACTCGCATGAGGCGCGGTCTCCCATACCCCATACAATGCGGCCGGGGGGGATTAGTGTGGTGAAAGTAAGGAGCAGACGTGGGGTGGGGGAGGGGGTGCCACCCTGTCGGGATGTGAAACGATAGATCTTAGTGACTCCTTGGGGTGCGAGGTCCTCCAGGAGCTCGTTCACTGCGACCGACAATAGGCGGGTGGCGTAAATAGTGCCCTGACTCTGGTTCAGGCGAGGGTGTGGGGAAACGGACACCGAGCATCCAAGGACCTCAGTGACGGAGAGTAGGGCTTTCGTCTCTGCGGCTGAGCGTGATTTTACGTGGAGGGAGCCATCCCTCTGTGGGCGTACGTCATAGCGGCTGGAGTTGCTGTGGGTTCGGATCGCCTGGAACGTCCGTTCAGAGTTGTTCTGGAGGGACCCAGATGTAGGCCGAATCACCAGGAATTTGTGGAGACTTGGGAGGGAGAGGGAGGCTGTAGAGTCGAAATGGACTGGGATATTCAACGGTCGATAGGACGGCCGTGAATGCCGGCTCCCCCGTCCGCCGCGAGGCTCTCTCCGTGGGGAGGTGGGCTGACGGCGGGTGAGGGGGCATATGGGGAGAGCAAGAAGCCAGGTTGTGGGGGCAAGTCCTCGGTGGAACTTGACTTGCCCGAAGGTGGCTGAAGTGGGCTGGGGCGAGACCCCTGCTCCAGAGAGTGTAGGTCCAAGGGCGTAGTCGAGGGACGGACTAGGGTCGGCAACGGAAAAGGAGAGTGCAAGCGTTCCGCTTCCACAGGGGGGTCAACCCCATTAACTTGCGGTCTTCCAGTGGTAAAGGACTCGAGGGCCTGGTTGCCCACCACCCGAGTGTTGAGAGAAGGAGTAGTCCGGGAATGAGAAGCAGTAGTCGTAGGCCGAGAAGTGTCCATAGCAAAACAAAAAAGAACTTCATCCCCCGCGCGCATCCAGCCACCACCGACTCCAACAAGGGAAAGGCAAAGTGTGGGCACACTTGGTCCCACCGCCGATAGATGTCACGCAGGGGAGATACGCCCGCACCCAGTCCCTGTGCCTGAAAGGCGGCCACTCTCATCCAACGCGCGGTGAAAAGTGGCAGGGACAGGGTTTGGGTTTGGTTGGAAAGCGACAAGGGTGCAGGGCAACCACCACCCACACCCAAGGGCCAAGGAAAGGGTCAAAATCAAGGTCCAAAGAACAACACCAAAATAAACAGGGAGAAGCCAGAAAAAATGGGTTAAAGGAGAAAGAAAGAAAAAGAAGCAGGAGATCAGCCGGGTCCCCAAACGGGCCCAATGGTCCACCAGGGCAGAGAGAGCCCTTACACCGAAGAAAGGTGTATTCCCACATTCGCCACAGAGGGACGCGCCCTATCGCTCCGGACAAAGCAAAGGGATATATATATATATATATATATATATATATATATATATATATATATATATATATATATATAAATTGACGATTGGTTAGGTTAAGTCGTAATATTTTCGTTAGTTTTAACGTTTTATTTGACGGATTCATTTAAAAAATGTCTCCTAAAGATCCTAGGAATCACCTGAAGATCAGGGCTCGCAGTCTTTTTTAGTTAGCTTTATAAGGCTAACTAACGAAAATATAACAACCTAGCTGGGCTGGGGCCCTGATCTTCAGGTGATCTGATCTAGTGTAGTTTACGTTCCTCAACTTTGATGTAGTGTAGTTTGTGTCCCTTTTGTGTCATGGGGACGTAAACTACACTTGCTCCATAATTTCCGAGACTGAAGTATACGTATACCCTTAGATACATTAATAATCCGGGTAAATATTTGGCTGGACACAGGGGCTACATTTTTTATCAAAATTACATTTTTCTAGTGTAGTTTTCTCTGTTTTGTTCGAATCTGATACCCATTTCTTGTACAAATGAATAGAAACTATTTTTTTTTCCATTCCAAAATACGGAGTGTTTCTACTCATTTGCACAAGAAATGTGTGTCAAATTCCAACAAAGCAGAGAAAACTACACCAGGAAAATGTAATTCTGATAAAAAACTAGCTAACCTAACTAAATTAACTAACCTGACCAACCTAACCTAACCACAGAGCACACCAAAATACACTAGAAAAATTTATTTTTTATTTCAACTTCAGGCCATGTCATTTTCATTTAAACTAACGAAAATATCATTACTTAACCTAACCAATCACCAAGGGTGTACAGTTGACCTAACCGGGCATTCAGTTGACCTAACCGGGCATTCAGTTGGCCTAACCGGGCATTCAGTTGGCCTAACAGGTTAATATTGGTTATTTCACCTAAATATCTTCTGATCTTTTCGTATTAGGCACTCACTGTCACATTTCGGGCAAGTTCTCAAAGTCAGAAACCACACGAACAGCACGTCATAATTCTATCACAAACACGACCAAACTGAATCCAATTAGGAAAAAAAAATAGACAGAACAGAAACCAACCAACTAATTTAGTCGCAGAGTAGCGAAAAAATAGCCCAATCAGGAAAAATATTTAATGAAAAAAAGTACATTACAGCCAAAACAGGAAATATTCACTATAAAAATGTAACTTGTAATTTTTTCTATAATCTTGCATTTCCACAAAAAATGATTAGTACCATCGTAAAGGGCATGAAAAATAGTGCAAGTGCAACACAACCTCTCATTTCTCGTTAGCCCCTGTGTCCAGCCAAATATTAACCATAATCCGTTCCAGCCATAAATCTATCCATGTTTAAAATGTATAGAAACCAGTTATGAACGATACATTCATGCATTTTGTGGTAAATCTGAGCTCGTGAAGAAGGATGTGATTATTCCTTAGAGTTTACCGTAAATGCAATCTTCATTTTTTGGATGATAAAATTTCACAGTGAAAATGCATTTAAAAAACAAAATCATACGTTATCGGAGAGGAAATATTTTGGAAGCAGTCTCACTATACTTTTTTAGGGCAAAAATATCTTAGTATTACTTTATCCATTACAATATAAAAATATGTTTCTCGAAATAAGTTAACATTTCAAAAGCAGACCTTAATATTAAAGATTTCGTGAAACGTCCTCAAACTCAAACAAACATTATCTAAAGAGGAAGGGGGTATTTATATCATTCCTCGTAAGGTTTGTGACGGGAATTGCACGGACTTATCTAATATGCATTTGGTTCACAAGACGCAGCATCGACACTCTAAAAAACTAACTTAACCTAATTTAATCTACCCCAAAATAACTTGCCGATTTTATGGCAAGTTGATCAGATGATGTTAGCCCACATTGCGCGGGTGACACTGACAGTTTTAGTCGACGTAAGTAGTAGAACAATTAATTATTCCTTCAGAAAAGCAGACACGACACGGAGGACAGTCCTCCATCCAACTACTGCCCAGAACTCGAGCGTGGTGGATTAATAATTTTTGGGAAAAAGTGATGAATGCTAAAATTTTCTAATTAGTCAATGATTAACTGATTAAAAATTATTCAAGATTAAATACTTGTAAAAAGGGCAAGAAAGAGCTTTATTGTTTCTGTTCCATCAGAAAACATATTTTGTTCATTCATTTAGTTTGTTTTAGTTTAAGAAATCAGGTATGAGCGGATTAGCCAGTTTATAACCGCAGAAAAGTGCCAAATTCAAATGCCACATTACAAAATTTATGTAAAATGATACTGAAATTATGGGGAAAATTAATCATTTTTCATAATTTTCTAAACATATTTTTGCTTAATTAATAATTAAATTCGAAATAATTATTAACTGATTAACTGTTTAATCATAACCATGCCCTACCCAAGAACCTATGTTGCTTAACTTCACTGACCTACGGGAAGCGGTGTTACGACATGGACACGACGTAGCCCCGAGATAATAAGTAGGTAGAGAACTAGATATATAGATAGATAGATACGTTTGGAAAGTATATTATAATTGATTAGATACGTAAAATAAAATTCCACCATTTGAATATGACTAGAGAAGGATAATCTACTTAAGAGATGGAAACTAATGATAAAATACTTTCAGTTGTTGAGAAAAAACTGAAAAAAAGGAATTACTTTAGCTATATATATATATATATATATATAAAATTGAGAACTAATTGTAAACTAATTGAGAAGCATACAGAAAAAGAAGGAGGCGACGCTATAGAGGCGATAAAGGTTAACTCAAAGTACTTCTATAATTTTGTAAAAGAGGAAGTCGAAAAACCATGCGACTATTGGACCTTTGAAAAACGAAGACAGTGCTTTATTTGATGATCTAACAGAAATATCCGAAATATTAAGAGCTCAGTACGAATCATCTTTCAGTATCCCAAAAACTGACAAACTGATATGCGAAAGAAACGCGTTCTTTGAAGAACTACAAGGGGAAAGTATAACGGACTTCGACTTTACGACAAATGATATTACACAAGCTATAGGGAAACTAAAAGCACACTCAGCGGCAGGACCGGACAAATGGAATACCACACTGATCAAAAACTGCAAGACTGCATTCGCTGAGCCCCTATATTGGATATGGAGACGATCACTAGACACGGGAGAAATATCGGGTATCCTGAGAGCGCGAACATAGTCCCAATATATAAAGGAGGAGATCGATCCGAGGCCAAAAACTATAGGCCACTGTCGCTTACATCTCATCTCACTAAAATATTTGAAAGAATAGTTAGACAGAAAATCGATGACTTTTTAGAAACTCAGAAAAAATTAAATGATAACCAACATGGGTTTCGGTCAGGCAGATCAGGCCTATCACAACTAATGGAACACTACAACAACATTATTGATGCACTGGAAAGTAGTGAAAACTATAATATAATGTACACAGACTTTGCCAAAGCGTTCGACAAATGTGACCATGGAATCATAATACATAAACTGAAGTATATGGGAATAACAGGCAAAGTAGGAAAATGGATATATCGGTGATTCATAAGTCTGTTACCACTGTAATGGTGAAATATTTTCTGTGTTTCAGATTGTTGATTTGTGAAAATATGGGGTATGGTGAAGGATAGGGTATATGCAACAAAACCTCGTAATGTCAATGATTTTGAAAGAAAGGATTTCCACTGTTAATTTCCAATGTGTAATTGTGTAAAAATAACCTCAAATAAAAAACATCACAGGTTACTGTGGTTTGTAGTTTTTTATTCACCATTACAGTGGTAACAGACTTATGAATCACCCGATATCTATAATTTCCTTAGTGAGCGGCGGCAAGTCATTACAGTACAAGGAGCATCTTCATCAGAATCAGAGGTCCTCAGCTCAGTACCACAAGGAACAGTATTAGCTCCACTACTCTTCATAATCATGCTAACAGACATAGATAAGGACGTTACCAGAGACAGCACAGTAACATCCTTTGCCGATGACACAAAGATCAGTAGAAAAATAAGAAACCCAAAGGATATAGGATCTCTACAAACCGACATGAACAGAATCTACAAGTGGACGGAAGACAACAATATGAAGTTTAACACTGAGAAATTTCAGCTGTTACGGTACGGAAAAGGGGAGGACCTAAAATCCATGGAATATTATACCCCAAATGGACAGGAAATTCAGAGAAATTCTAAAGCAAAAGACTTAGGGGTTGTATTGACTGATGATGCGAAATTTCAAACACAAAATAAGATAGTAGTAAACGGACAAAGAGAGTAACCGGGCAGGTACTGAGAACCTTTAAACGAAAGGATAAGAATATAACGATTCCTCTACTGAAAACACTGATCATACCCAAATTGGAATACTGCTCGGTCCTAACATGCCCATATAAAAAAGAAGACATTAGACAACTAGAAGGGATTCAGAGAAGCTTCACAGGCAAGATCAATGGGTGCAAAGAACTAAATTACTGGGAAAGGTTACGCGAATTAAACCTATATTTACTGGAAAGGAGGAGAGAGAGATACACCATTATTTGCACTTGGAAAATAATGGAGAAACTAGTCCCTAATCTTACTTGAACCCTATAACTCCCCAAAAAACAGTGGAAAGTAGAAAAGGAAGACTGTGCCGTGTTCCCAAATTAAAGGCTAGACAAGGAACATCCTTAATCTTGAAAGAAAATAGTTTTTGTGAGAAGACCAAAACTGTTTAATCAGCTGCCCAAAGACCTAAGGAACACGAGTGGGTTACAGTGGACATCTTCAAAAGAAGACTAGACGCCTAACTCAGAACAATTCCCGATGAGCCGGGCGTACCTGGCTATGTGAGGTGGAGAGCACAAGAAACCAACTCACTACTTCATCAGGCCAACTCGAGAGGAGTGGCGACAAGCTTGACCTTCGTGAAATGAGGAATCATTGCGCGGAACAGTTGAAAGGTTGAAAGGTATATAAAGTTAATTTAATTTAGACTTTTCCAGAAAAACTACACTCTGTAAGGATCTGTCACAACTTCAAAAGTGACTGAATCAAATCAAGTCCAGATTTGTATTAAAAGCAGTTATCAATTCGATATATATATATATATATACAGGGCCGGATCTAGAAGTTGTGAGGCCCTAGGCAGATCTAGAAATTGCGAGGCCCTAGGCCTATATATATGAAAATATGGACTTAATTATCAGTACTATACCAGCAATATTAGAATCCCGCATAGACAGAACTATGCCAGCACTTAAAAATTAAACCAAACCAAAATAATCACGCATGGAAATTGTATAAGAAATATAAATAAACCATACAAATAAGTATAAATTATAATATGAATCAAGATTTGTATCGAAAATATAAGACAATGATTTCTAAGATTTATATAATATTATAGGTAATGACTTTCCATAGTATACAAACGTTTTTCATATGTGATGTATAAGAGATGTTGACATTTCATTTTTTATAATAGTGAGCGATCGACTTATCAGGCTAAATATTAATGCTTTAATATTTGGTTCAGATGCTCCTTGAATATTACAGCAATGCTTTTCTACTTTTCTTCGAGCTAAACTCTTCAATTAATTGAGAATAATCTAATGAATTTGTTATATCGTTTTCTATTGATAACATAGCTAATGATTGCAATCTCGCTTGAGACATGGTGGAACGCAAATATGTTTTAATAAGTTTGAGACGCGAGAAACTTCTTTCAGCCGAAGCAACAGTAACTGGGATGGTTAATACTATTCGAAGTGCAACATAAACATTAGGATAAATCTCACTTAGTTGTTTTTGCACTATATAAACAAGGGCATTTCCGAGATCTGTTTTCTCAGGTATAAACCTGCAAAGTACTTTAAGTTCTTCATAGAGTTCTAAATCATTAATATCACTTGAACAGAACGCGCAAAACGGCTTGAGCGAGGCCCCCTTTGGCGCGAGGCCCTAGGCGATCGCCTAGTTCGCCTATAGCTAAATCCGGGCCTGTATATATATATATATATATATATATATATATATTATATATATATATATATTCAGAAGTACAACTCGTCAGGGACGAGGTGTACTTCTGAATACACGAAAGGCCTTGGAATCATTTTTCTTTTTCCTTGTGAATTTGCATCATTCATTCATTTCACATGTTTAATTGTGAAATTCACCCATATATATATATATATATATATATATACAGTGCCCGCGAAAAGTATCCGATCACTCAAAAAATACAATATTTTCCCTTGATATTCAGAGACACATAATTCACTTTCTATTTGTTCTAGCGACATCTGGTAACTTTGAGGTTGCTCGCTGATATGAGAGCTATCCAATGCATTCTCAAATTAGTGTTCTGGTAGCCTTCGTTGCGGGTGGCTGTGTCTCAAAGTTGTCAGATTTCACTGTTTGTGTAAATTTATTGATATTTTGTTATGTTTTACAGAAAGTGGTGTAAATAAAATTTATATATAATGTGTGCTAAAAAACAACTTAAGAGTGATTGTCGAGGTGCTATTGTTGCTTTGCATACATGTGGGAAATCACAGAGACAGATAGCTAAGGAATTAAACATATCCCAAAGTACCGTTAATTTATGGGTTTCACGGGCTAAGAACAATGCCGGCCTAACCACGCCAGTCCCTAAAAAACGATCTGGCAGACCGAGAAAAACAAATTCACGAACAGACAAACTTATGAATCGTTTAGTATTGAAAAACCCAACAATAACTGCGAAAGAAATAAAATTTAATATGAATAATTTGTTATCTGGTGTTTCTGAACGAACTATCCAGGAGCGGCTCCAAAAAGAACTCGGATTACCATCTCGCCATGCTGCTAAGAAACCGTTCATTAATGAAAAAATGCGTAAAAAACGTGTCGCATTTTGTAAAAAATATATTCATTGGACTGTTGATGACTGGAAGAAGGTTTTATTTAGTGATGAGTCGACATTTTTGACATTCAGAAGTTGTCCAAAAAAGGTTCGCCGGCCCATTGGCTCAAATAGGATGGACCCTAAATACACCCTAAAGACAATGAAACACCCTCCAAGTGTGATGGTTTGGGGTTGTTTCGGTTACTATGGGCGTGGAAACCTATATTTTCTTCCGAAGAACACAACTATGAATGGTGCACGGTATTTAGCAATGCTACAGGATAAACTTCCAATGGCAATGGCAATCCAAAGGACAAAAACATACATGCATGATGGTGCACCATGTCACAGGGCCAAAATAGTGACAAAATGGATTACTGACAATAAATTTGATATTTTGGATTGGCCTGGTAATAGTCCAGATCTCAATCCGATAGAAAATATGTGGCTAATAATAAAAAATAAGGTTGAATGCCACGACACTGGCTCAGTCGAAAAATTACAAGAAGCCATCAAAAAGGTATGGTGCAAGGAAATATCAGTGGAAGTTTGTCAAAACTTGATTAAATCCATGCCAAAACGTCTAGAACAAGTCATCCAAACCAAAGGACAGATGACAAAATACTAATATAAGGTTAGTATACATTTAAACATTGTTTTTTATGTAAAAAATACAAATTTCCAGGGTGATCGGATACTTTTCGCGGGCACTGTATATATATATATATATATATGAAGAAAGTTATAAACACAAATCAGCTGCCGATATCTTGAAAGCAGACCTGGAGAGCAGTACTGGTTCTGCTACTGCCCATTCGAGATGTTTTGAGCCTGTGCCTGATTCATTTTTCATAGCATTCTGCAACATTAGCGGCCTTTCCTCAGTTTTTCAATCTGTTGAACACCACCTCTCCTCTTCTAAACCTCACCTTCTCCTCTTCATTGGAATTCAGATGTCTTCTGGGAGGACTGACAGTAACCCCTTCTCTGTACCCTCCTACTTTTTCTATACTCAATTCTATTCTAACGGTGGATGTTGCATACGCAACGATCTAACTTGCTCTTGCTTTCCCTAAATTGAATCATCGGAATTCTACACCATCTGGCTACGGCTTACAAACTAAATACATCTGCGCTGTCTACCTTCCTATTAGTTCTACTGACAATCAAAAACTCTTTAACTTTCTCACTTCGAAAGTGGAGTACATTCTATTCCACTCTCCCTTCACTAAAATCCCCATTTTAGGAGATTACATTGCTCACCAACACCTTTGGCTTTCCTTCCATTTCACTGATATCCATGGTGAACTATCTGACAACTTCTCTACCCTGAATGACCTAGAGCAGATTGTACAGCACCATACTCGTATCCCCAATCGTTTTGGAGATAGGCCCAACAATCTCGATTTATTTCTCCCCACTTATCATTCTTACTCTGTCAAACATTTTTCCGTCGGGGCCCTCCCACACAATCTTGTATCTCTTTCCTGTCCTACAGCTCCAGTTCGGCCTTTGGATCATCCCAAGAGGAGGCAACTTTGGTACTTTGGCGCCACTGATTGGGAGGCCCTTAAGCAGTACTTCTCTGATTTCCCACGGAATGATTACAGCTTCTGGGACCGAAGTGTGCCGAGCGTATCACGGAGGTGATTTTCTTGAGCATGGAGGCGTACATTCCATATTCTTTTCCTATAACTAATACAAAAAACCTTGGTTTAACTTTGCGTGTTCTAATGCTATCCGCAATAGAAAGGAGGTTCTAGAAGATATCCTCGCCATCCAACTCCTGACTCTCACTCAGCTTATATTTCTTCCCGGAATCGTGCAAAATCTGTTTCTTGACTTGTCAAAAATTCCTTCACCAGACAAAAATGTGAAAACTATCTAATTCTAATTTTTTTTCGCTCTTTCTGGCGTCTAGCTAAGAACTCTCCAACAACTTTACTTCTTTTCCCTCTTTTCCATTCTAACCGCTCACTTGCCGTCTCTTCTCCTGGTAAAGCTGAGCTCTTCGCACCAAACTTTCCCATCTAACTCAACCTTGGACGATTCCGGTGCTGTTCCTCCATTTCCTACTCCATCTGACTTAATTATGTCTGAAATTCGATTCTTTTCTAAAGATATCTTTTCTGGCCTATCTGAACTCAATTCTAGGAAGGCGTACGGTCCTTATGGTGTCCCAACTGTTGTTCTCAAGAACTGTGCATCTGTGCATCTGTGCTGATACCTTGCAAACTCTTTCGTGTTTATATTTCATCTGGTACTTTTCCTTCCTGCTAGAAGTTCACTTTCGTTCAGCCTGTCTCAAAGAAGGGTGACCGCTCTCAACTCTCCAAGTATCATTCAGTTGCTTTGATTTCTTGCCTTTCTAAAGTTTTTAATCTATTCTTAATAGGAAGATTCTCAGACACCTTTCTAGTCACAATATTCTTTCAGATCCACAGTATGGGTTCCACAAAGGAAGCTCTAGTGGCGATCTTCTTTTTGTTTGTTCTTGCATATCTTTAAAAGCCCCACACTTTCTCTTCACTATCGCTGTTATAACGGACACTACTCTTCTGAACTCTCTAACTGAATGGCTCCTCCTTTAAGGAGATCACGCAGTACCACACTTTCGACACATTCTCATTCTTTTTCTGTCCAACTCTTTAACGCAAGGTTAATTAGTATTGTGAATCATTGATCTACTCAACCGTTCAACCCTCAAACAACCTTCCTCAATCCATCTTTCCCCTGTCTTTGACCTCCAATATTTGAAACGCAGAGTGGCCAGGCATTTCGAAAAGTTTGTATCTTTATTTTTGGTCTCTTTTTCTTCTATTGGGGAGAGGCGTTTTTGCGGGCATTCACCCTTGTCCCCTCCTTACTGCATTAAACAAAAACCAAAAAAAATAAAAATTATATATATATATATATATTGTAGTAATGCTTAGTTAAGAATATAAATTTCTGTTTTGTTTAATTAAGATAATGTTTAATGTAAATCATTTACTAATAATTATGAGATTACGAGAAAGCATGTTTGTTAGATTTAAATTGTTTAAAATGGTTGGTGGTCCTGGACAGAGGAACCCAAACAGCCGGCTACCCATAATAGTCAGTCTTGAGGCGGACGCGATACGCGTAAGATTTAGAGCCATGTGATCTTAAAGTCAAATTGTTTTGTGCCCTCTCCGACGTAAATATATTTAGTAATATTTCATACTCGCATACCCCTAACATAACTAAACCATTTTCGAAATTAATAAAACGTAATAAGTGTTAATAAAGAGTATTAATATACCTCCCCCTTCCCCCTTCGCTTTATAACGGTTTTAGAGTCAGAACTCGGCGTCGCTACCATGATATTTATACGATACGGCAAAAAGAGTGTAGAGAAACAAAGTGATAAATGAAAGAAATAGCCGATCGAGAATAAATAGAGAAATAGTAAAGTAGAAAGAAGCGTAAACAATGAAGAGAAAGTAAATTAATAAAGGCGAACACTACATCTGGTGCCGAACACTACATCTGGTGGCGAGCGGTGGTCTTACATCATATTTTGTGAGGCTTACCCACGTGATTTAGTATTTCGATTAAAATTCTTAAAACCCGGTATAATAACCAATAGCGTTAATGAATATTTTAGTTCGATTATTAAAATATCTAAATGCAAAGTTTACCCCGTTTGCAGGCAAATTTCGATTTTCATGCCTTAAAATTTAATTGTAAATAAAATTCAAGATGGCGCTTCGCTTTCGCATCCTGATAGCGTCCCTGACAAACTTCGCGCCTAAAAATTTAATTTTTCGTGGGAGTTCGTTGGATTCTGAAATTCATCGTCCAGTTCCGTTACTTTTCGCAGTCTAGTGACTCAAAATTTCTTTTAGTCGCGGTACAGAGTCGGTAGGAAAATTTGTCTGACTCAATATTGCGAGTCATTATTACGTTAAATTTCGTTCATTTCGGTTGGAGAGGGCATAGTTTGAAAATTATCGTGCTGCCTGGAGACTCAATTTTTTTTTCATCTCTTCTACTGTATGCCTCTTTCAGCTTACCTTTTTAACTTTTTGTTTAAAACTTTTGGAATTAGTGATAATTGTAATAATCATAATAATAAGAATAATGATTTGTACGTAAGTGAATTGTTAGTTTAAATACAGTGATACACATTTTATATGTCCTTTCAAAATGTTTTAGCGAAAATTTGTGAGAAATTTTCTGGGTTTCATTAGCAGATTTTTTATTATATTTCGATTGCCTGTATATAATAATAGGATTATTTTGTTTATATAGATTTACGGGCTTTTTGCTTCGCTCGCTTCGCGCTATATAGGTTAAGTTACAGTTAATTGACAGTCGAAAGGTAATCTTAAACATATTAAATTTGTCAGATTATAAGTCGCCGTATAGGATTGTGTTAAATTTCAAAATAAGTAGAATTCGTTTAACTGAAATAGAGAAATTGTGTTGTGAAATTTTTTGTTTTTTTTTATTTTTATATACTCATTAATTATATATCATTAATTATATACTTACTTATTAACTGATACGTATTTATTGGTTATTATATAATTACATATATTTATATACTCAAACTTTGGTAGGTAAGCTGATTATTTTTTTTTTTCTCCTCTCTGTTTCTTTCGTTCATTTCACGACAATTCCGACATATTTGGTAAAATGGCAATTGTATTGTACTGAGGGATTTCTTGTAGGCCTATCGTAAAATATTGTTCGGAGATTAACCGTTATTACGGTATGTCTATTGAGTAGTAAATTCTTAGTTATTTAACAAAATTTTAATTGGTTTAACATAAATAAGCATAGGATTTTTCTTTAATAAGCACAAATGTTATGCATAAAATTCTAAATTGTTTTTTTCCGCGCATAACATTGAATTTATTAATTATAGGCCTAAAAGTGCAGCAGTAAATTTTATTTTTATTTTGACGGCCAATGTGAGTTAAGCTATACACATTTTACTAAATCTGGATATTATAATTTTAAGTTAAGCTATACACATTTTACTAAATCTGGATATTATAATTTTTTTGAATTACAGAAATTTGTGTAGAAAATTTTCATATATTTTCTTTACGTTTTATAAATTCATTCAATAATCAATTTTATTGGTACAGGTAGGCCGATTTTTATTTTTCTTTCCCGTTCAATGACAATGGTAAAATTTTTAGTTCAAATTTAGTTTGTATTCTAAAAAGGATGTTTTAATTTGATATTTTAATTTGGAATTAGAAATGAAAAATGTCTTTTTTTTAGTTCGAGCGTTTGCATGGAAAATATTACGAAATTATGTTAGGGTATAATGCAGTTTCATTCGGTTAGGGATATTTGTATAGAGGTTCGCTTACAAACAAAGCGACCGCTCTCAATTAGGAAATGTTTTAGTTTTGTTTACAGTGGATTGTGTGTAATTGTGAGTGCGTATTATCTATTCTTATTTAGTATAACGATAAAAATTTGTAGTTTCACTTGGAAACGATAAATTACTGAGATTTTTGTGATTTGCAAACCATACTGGGGTTTCTGTTGAAGGAGAGAGTTGTATCTCAGATGTAATTTGCGAATGCGAGTTCAATTCATATGAAATTTGACGTTTCAAGTTGGAATTACTGTATTAAAATAATTTTTGGTAGTAATATTTAAATTTTTTACTTTTTAATAACTGTTTAGAAAATTATTATTGTTTAAACCTTCAGTCGGAGTTAACTAATGCATTTGAAACATTGACTCAAGTGTACACTCGGAAATGGAGCCTTATAGATAGCCAGTAACGTTTTTGTGGGCGTCTGTGTGCTCCTCCTCAAAGCAAGAGGGTTCATGATTGTCAGAGAATGGATGACATGAAGTTTCTGGGGTTCATTTTTGTCTTTTGTATTTAGAGGTATTGAGGTGATTTCTGACGATAGTTTGAACAAAATATTTCTTAAATTATACTAACAGTTACTATGTATGGGCGCTTTTATATTATACTGTACAATTTTGTTTAGCGTTTTATGACCTTTTTTTATCTTCTCTGCTGTAACTGCCATAAGTGACCTTATTGGTAGCTAGATTTGAATAAGATTTTTGCGAAATTTTGAGATGTGTAATTTTTTTCTTTCCGTGAATTTGGCCAGAGCAAATGTGTAGTTAGTATTTCGAAGTGAACTGTCGAGAAAATTCGATAAATTAAAAATGAAATGATAAGCAGTACAGAAACGTTTCGAATAAACTTTTTTTTTTCAAAATTGCAAAGGCTCAGTTTGGGTCAACCAAGTTGAATCCGAGTTCCATCAAGTGAGTTTAGTCGACCGGATAGGTGATCGATCACCAATGAGAGAGAGAGAAGAGAAACCAGAATGCGCATGGACTTGGCGCAGGACAGTTTCGGAAGAGAAGAGAAATTTACGTGTGCAGGGTCTTGGCACACGAAAGTTTCGATCGAAGATGGTCTACTGGTATTTTTCGGGCAGTAGCTGGTCACGTTGCTCGAATGCTTCGCTAAATATGTGTCACAGCGCGCGGTAGACAAGCCACGAGAGCTTGAACGGGTGCCTACGACTGTACTGTCCATACAGACATACAGTAGGTTCGTTGGGAAACGGCCTACGGGGAGTCATCGTTTGATTGTTGCCAGTAGAAGAGTCTTTCAGCTGGACGTAGGAAGAGCAGCGTTCACCGACAAAAGTGGAGATGAGACAAGGCGAGTTTCTTCATCGACTTCTAGAATTGCAAATTTCGTCCAATTCCAGCGCGTGGTCCCGCTTTCAGATATCTCCCCCCTGATCCTTTTAGAATTGGACGTCTTCTTTTTTTTTTCTCCATTAGAGAGAGAGCGGAACCATTATAGCGTGCTGCCCTGTTGCATATTGATTGATGCAATCCCTTGCATTCTAGCGAAGTGAGCAGGAGAGCTGCGATTGAAAATTGAAATCCGTTGTCAGCGTGCGTGGTGTCATCTAAACAACGTCCAGCAAATTAAGTACTGATTATTGTGTAATGAAATTATAAGTGAAAAGGGTGCGATTTGCCCATAATTGTTGTGTTTTTCGTGAAGTAGTATGTGCGCTCTTGGTCAGTATTTTATGTAAACTTTTTCTTATATTTTTTCTATGTTGCCCTGATAGTAACTGTATAACTATACAAATAATTGTTTCAAATGTAAAGCGATCGTTGATGAGAAATCGCGGGAATAGATTGTGAACTTGGGATTTGTGTAGCCACTGTAAGAAAATTTTCTGTTATTTTTTTGGCATGTATAGATTAGTTACAGGTTGTAATTTAATTATTAGAGTGAAATGTTATTTTATGCAAATGTGAAAATTTTAGTTTTCGGTTTTTATAATATGATACAATATATGTGTGGAAATTGTCATTCTACTTATTTCTTGTCTATCTCAACTCTGAATTGCTAAAGAAAAAAAAAAAAAAAAAAAAAATTGCAAAATATATAAATTTGTTGAATAAAATTATGAAATTTGTTAAACGATATTAATAAGTTTTACAATGGAAAAACTTATTTTCAAGGGGGTGATGCGAGTGTAGTAATGCTTAGTTAAGAATATAAATTTCTGTTTTGTTTAATTAAGATAATGTTTAATGTAAATCATTTACTAATAATTATGAGATTACGAGAAAGCATGTTTGTTAGATTTAAATTGTTTAAAATGGGTAGGGTTGGTGGTCCTGGACAGAGGAACCCAAACAGCCGGCTACCCATAATAGTCAGTCTTGAGGCGGACGCGATACGCGTAAGATTTAGAGCCATGTGATCTTAAAGTCAAATTGTTTTGTGCCCTCTCCGACGTAAATATATTTAGTAATATTTCATACTCGCATACCCCTAACATAACTAAACCATTTTCGAAATTAATAAAACGTAATAAGTGTTAATAAAGAGTATTAATATACCTCCCCCTTCCCCCTTCGCTTTATAACGGTTTTAGAGTCAGAACTCGGCGTCGCTACCATGATATTTATACGATACGGCAAAAAGAGTGTAGAGAAACAAAGTGATAAATGAAAGAAATAGCCGATCGAGAATAAATAGAGAAATAGTAAAGTAGAAAGAAGCGTAAACAATGAAGAGAAAGTAAATTAATAAAGGCGAACACTACATCTGGTGCCGAACACTACAATATATATATATATATATATATATATATATATAAAAATAATTTATTTTGGTTTATTTTGGATCTTTATTTTTGCTCTCTTTTTCTTCTATTGGGGAGAGGCGTTTTTGCGGGCATTCACCCTTGTCCCCTCCTCACTGCGCGGTCATTGCAGTTATTTGTTGCATATATATATATATATATATATATATACTAGGGGCACGCAATATATTTTGCCCCACCCTTTTTTCTTAGCTAAATAATAGGCCATGGGGCTGAAATGTCTTTTAGGCCGTAAGTTTGAACTTTCTGCGCTTCACATAACTGCATTTTTTCAGTTTGAACCTCTCCTCCTTGTATAAAATCGCTTTTAAATGCCCTTGTATAAAACCGATGGTTAACGCAGTTTCGAAAATGGCGTCTGACAGTGATGTCTAGGCATCGACCGGTGGTTGTATCGGTACCGATACCAATGGTTAGTAGCTACCGATACCGATAGTTCTTTTTTCTAAGAATAAAAAAAAACGAACGTTTTCCAAATAGAAACTTCCCGGCTGCTCGAGAAGTTAAGTGTGTGTTCGTGTGTGATAATCGTCGGTCATTTTCGCCACTCTCCGCAAGCGACGCAGCGCCTACATCAAATTCAAAGAAGACTTAACTTGCCTCAACTGAAGCTGATTCAAGATGTGCCAACCAGATGGGATAACACGTTGGAAATGTTGCAGCGACTCCTTTCCCAAAAGAAGCTATCATTGAATATGACGTCGAATGACCCCTCGAAAATACGTTGACTTCAACGCAATGGAAGCTTATGGTCAAGCTTATTGACGTGCTTGCTGTCTTCAAAACTGCAACGCTCAAAATCAGTGAGGAAAACTAGTTTTTATCAGAAGTTTTACCTACAGTCAAATCTCTGTCAAAAGGAATCTGTGCAGCGTGCTCAGTGCCATTCCAGTGAAGAGTCAGCTGGGCGATTCTCTCGAACAGAGATTTCGAGAGCATAATTCAAATGAGAAACTGCTGCTAGCCACAGCAGTTGATCCCCGATTCAAAGGAGCTGGGCTGATAGACGACGACATGCGAGAAAAGGCCAAGGAATTGTTGAGACAAGAAATACGCAGTCACATGGAGGGGGCCCAACGAAAGCGTATTGGAGGTGCAATTGCCGTGAAACGCCGCCGAAGTGGTTCGGTTTCTCCGTCCAAGAAAATTGCTCTTTGGGAAAACCTTTCCGATTCAGAAGGTAGCGGTCTCGACGATCACGTTCGTTCTATTCTAGTTGAAGAACCCCAAACGAGAGATACGGACACGAGGTTCACTGTCCCAGACGCATGAGTGGAAGCAGCTCTGGGCGCCTATTGGTCGCAACCTCGGATCGCTGGGGATAGGGATCCATTCATTTTCTGGCGAGAACATTCTGCTGATTTCCCGGAGATTGCCAAAGTTGCTGAGAAGTGCATGAGCTGCCCCTCTGGATCAGTTGACTCTGAACGGCTTTGCTCAACGGCTGGAGATGTTATTAATGCGAAACGAGCCAACATCACCCCAATCAACGCTGAGGAACAAATCATCCTCTCCAAAAATCTGAAGTTCCTCAATTTTGATTATTGAGTGAACTTATATTGAGTTACACTTTTTGAATTGCAATTTTTGAATTACACATTGTTTCCATTACATGACTTTTATTTTGTGAATTCCATTTCTTCAAATATGTTTTGAATTATAGTACCTGTGTCGAATTACATTCTTTGAATCCTATTTTGATATTTTGAGCAGATATCGGTATCGGTATCAGCCAATACTTTGCTCTAACTACCGGTGTCGGTACCGATACTTTGCGCTAACTATCGGTATCGGTACCGATACTTTGATTATTGAGTGAACTGTTATATTGAGTTACACTTTTTGAATTGCAATTTTTGAATTACATATTGTTTCCATTACATGACTTTTATTTTGTGAATTCCATTTCTTCAAATATGTTTTGAATTATAGTACATGTGTCGAATTACATTCTTTGAATCCTATTTTGATATTTTGGGCAGATATCGGCATCGGTATCAGCCAATACTTTGCTCTAACTATCGGTATCGGTACCGATACTTTGCTCTAACTATCGGTATCGGTACCGATACTTTGCTCTAACTATCGGTATCGGTACCGATACGTTGCTCTAACTATCTGCATCGGTACCGATACTTTGGGAATACTATCGGTCGGCTCCTAATGATGTGCGTCGTAAACAAAGAGCTGTTATCGAGTTCTTAACCGCAGAGAAGGAAACAGTTGAAAGTATTCACAAACGTCTACAAAACGTTTACGGAGATGCTGTTGTTGATCGAAGCACAGTTGGACGCTGGTCTAAACGTGTGAGATCATCGGAGAGAGGGAGAGCCAGCCTCGATGATGAGCCATGCAGTGGTCGCCCGGCATCGGCTGTGACATCTCACACTGTGCAATGTGCTAACGTTAGCATCATTCGATCAAATCGGCGTGTCACATACAAGCAGCTATCACTGGAGCTAGGAATTAGTGAAGGAAGTGTGAATACGATAATTCAGCAACTGGGCTACACAAAAGTGTGTTCACGGTTTGTTCCCCGCCAACTGACTGAAGATCACAAAGCCCAAAGAAAAGAAATTGCGCTCTGAGTAGTTGGTTCGATACGAGACAGAAGGGGATGACTTCCTTTCACGAATTGTGACGGGATGAGACTTGGGTACACCACTTTGAACCTGAAACAAAACGTCAATCCATGGATGGCATCACGCAGACTCCCCACTCAAGAAAAAGTTAAAAATGGCTCCCTCTGCAGGAAAGGTTATGGCCACCATCTTCTGGGACATGAAAGGGGTGATTCTGGTGGGCATCATGAAGAAAGGACAAACAATCAACTCAGAGGCATATATTGCTAACCTACAGAGACTCCAGAGACGTATAAAGCGAGTTCGACCGGGGAGAAAACTGGAAGACGTTTTTCTTTTGCACGATAACGCAAGACCACACAACAGTTTTTAAACAAAAGAGGCCGTCACAAAAATGCGCTTCACTGTGTTACCCCACCTTCCATACAGCCCGGATCTGGCACCTTCAGACCTCCATCTGTTTGGGCCAATGAAGGATGCTATTCGTGGAAGAAAGCTTCAGAGTGACGATAAGGTTGTTGAGGAGGTTAAGAGGTAGCTCCAGCGGAACCCAGCGGACTTTTACCAGCAAGGAATAAAGGCCCTTGTTTCGAGGTGGAGGAAAGCCGTAGAAAAGGATGGGGACTATGTGGAAAAATAAAAACTTGTAAAAAAGGTACGTAACTACTTGGGTATAAAATTTCTGGAACTTACAAGGAAACTTGGAAAGAAAAAAAAAGGTGGGGCAAAATATATTGAGTGGCCCTCGTGTATATATATATATATATATATATATATATATATATATATATATATATATATATATATATATATATATATATATAGCTAATACAGCTTCAGCTTCCATACGCTTAACTTTTACTTGTTTCAATAAACCCCTAATTTAAAGTCTCAATTAAGTTAGGCCAAAGTTTCGCGAGGGTCTTTGCCCTTTTGTAAACATACGAATTGGGGCATGTATAATTTAACTTAAATCTGCAACTAAAAATTATTTTGTTGTAAAATATTTATTTGAGAAACCGAGGCCAAATGTAGATTACAGAGAATTTTTTTTTTTTTGTTGCTGTTGGTCAAAAGAAAAATTCAAATTTGAATATTTCATGAATACATTTTTCTTTAGATAAAATGCCAAATTTTTGTATTAATTTTTCTTTGTATTGAAAAAAAAATTAATTTTAGAAAATATTTGATTAAAAATGATTTAAATTAAATGTAAAGTGCGCTTATTTGGGAATTAGTCATATTCAAATTTATCATTTGTCCAACCGAATTTCCTGAAATTTTATTTTTATATTACGATTTTCTATTTAACCGTTTAATTCTACCATATTAAATAGCGCGAATTATACATACAGAAATAAATATGTACTTTTTTTACTTTACCTGATCTAATTTAACCATTAATTGTTCTTGCTATGTCATTCGGAGTTGTGGATGTGTTTGGAGAAGTTGGTATTTAGTGTTTCGCTACGTGCGTATTTAATTAAATAAATCTGTTTAGCAACAGTGAACAGATATTTTTGATCATACCGATCGTTGGATATAATAACGGTGCTCTTCCAATATGTGCTCTATTGCGAAACTGTGATCTACCATATTCCAATACGTGCTCTATTGTGAAACTAGCCTTATAAGGCTAACTAACGAAAATATCATGACTTAACCTAACCAATCGTTAGGTCAACTATACGCCCTTGACGATTGGTTAGGTTAAGTCGTGATATTTTCGTTAGTTAGCCTTATAAGGCTAACTAACGTACCTGCTGCTAATCCGAATAATCTAAGGTAGATCACGTATTGGAATGTAAATTTTAAGGTAGAGCACATATTGGAAGAGCACCATAATAACCTAACCTAAGCTATGCTAACCTAATCTAATTTAATCTAACTTCAAAACTTTAATCAAATCCCATGATTCGAGTAGGACAGATTTGGTACACCTGACCTCTGATCTTTCTGCTATCCCTGATTGGGGCAGAGAAAACCTTGTGGCTTTCAATACCTCAAAAACTTAATTCCTCCATCTGTCTACTCGTCACAATCTTCCACATGACTATCCCCTTACCTTCAACCAGTAGCGGATTTATGGGGGGGAGCTCTAGGTATCTATTTGGCGCCCCTCTCAGAAGGAATGGCGTCCCATGAGCCATGAATGATATTATATTTTCAAAGGTTTGTTAATTCTCAACGCAAACTATTTTCTTCTGAATTTCAACACTTGATTTAATTGGCAATAAAACTTGAGACTTCTAAAATAAACTTGGCGATATGTATAACTAAATATCTGACAACCGTGTTTGTCTGGGGGGGGGGGAGGTGCTTCTGGCTGCGCAACAGTTTTGCTCCTGGTACCTCGTTTAATCACGTGATATGGTAAGCGATTGGTATTGTATGGTATGGACAATAAAGTGGTCCGCCCGCCCCTCCCTCTTTGGAAATTCCTAGATCCGCCACTGCCTTCAGTAATACACAACTCAATCCCTCCTCTTCTATTAACATTCTTGGCGTTTCCTTTTCTCGTGATCTTTCCTGGAAAGATCACATACTTTCTCTCCAAAACAGCTTCCAAGAGGTTAGGTGTGTTGTACCGGCTCCGCAGTTTCTTCACCCTCGCTCAGTTGCTGTCTCTGTACAAGAGTCTTGTCCTCCTTTGTACGCTTCTCATGTATGGGGTGGCCCAATCCACACAGCTCTACTTGACTGATGGAATCAAAGAGGAGTTTTTGCCTCATCAATTCCCCTCCTCCTACTCACTGTCTTCAATCCCTCTCTCTTCGCCGCAATGTTGCCTCATTCTCTCTTTCCTATCGCTATTATAACGGACACTGCTCTTCTGAACTCTCTAACTGCATGCCTCCTCCTTTAAGAAGAGTACATAGCACCAAATTTTCGATACATTCTCATTCCTTTTCTGTCCAATTCTCTAACGCAGGGGTTAATTGGTATTTTTAGTCTTTCATCTACTCAACCTGTCAACTCTGGAACAATCTTCCTAAGAAGATTGAGGGGAGGGGTAAAGGAGGGGTCCATCTTACCCGCCTGTCTATGATCTCCAATCTTTCAAACGCAGAGTATCCAGGTATCTCGAAAACCTTGGATCTTTACTTTGGTTCTCTTCTTCTTCAAGGGGGAAGGGGTTGCGGGCATTCGCCCTTGGCCCATCTTTCCTGTATAAAAAAAAACTTGTCAATGAAATGTTACCTAAAGAAATTGAGTTAACCGAGTCACTTTCAGGAAAAATCGGAGACTGGCATCAGTTTTCGTTACTCACTATGCGTGTTCTTGGGGTTGTTTAACCTCCTTCGTAACAACTACGGTCATATCACGGACGGGACCTACAATTTTATATAGAATCTGGACCACGGATTGTTACATGATCTGAACGCGGGGGACGATCCCCCATCCAACTATTCTCCAGACCCACCACTGTCGCTTAACTTCGCTGATCAAGGGAAAACGGTGTTGCGACAATGGCTACAAAATAACTCGTTGCTCATTGACGTTTGAAAAATAAGGTTTCTACATTTTTAATCACTAAAGTCAACGCATCAATTAAATTTTAATTTAGTTTGCCTGAATATTTTACTGAAAATTATATTGATACTCTATGGACTGACATTCTTAATTTCACATAAAACTGCCTATTCAATGCAGACAAACTTTTCAAAGTTACTCAGACACTTTATATATATATATATATATATATATATATATATATATATATATATATATATATATATATATATATATATATATATATATATACACACACACACAGTAAGTGTACATAACTTTTGAAAAACAAATCCCCGACGACAATAAAAGTTAGTGAAAAGCATATAAATTAAATCGTAAATGCCTTTTTAATTTGAATCTTGTGAAATTAAAAATCAGCGCAAAGTATTTAATTAAAAGAAGCATGATTTAAGTCTGCTAATTAAAAATGCTGAATAGTTAACCGTTGGCAACATGAAATATTTTTAACATATTTTGAAATAAGTTTTAAGTAAAAACCTTCAAATATAAATTTGAAGGGTGCTTTTAATTGAGAAGCTCTTTGCGATGGTCCTTGGAAAATAGTCTTTCTCGCCGTCACAATACAAGTTACAAAAAAATCAATTTATACATTGAAAATACTGAAAGCCTTACTGCACCCGTGTTAGAGACCTTCGCGCGTAACCATTACAGTATATATACTTACTTTATGTTACTTTATGAGGGTTTGAACGACGGTTCAGGATCGATATGCTGTCGACCACTCTGCAGCATCCCACTCAGTTGCGGGATTGAAGGAGGGAATTAGTTTCCGATTTCTCCTGCCCTCGTAGCCAGCCACGCATGGCTGGTCAGGGACTTTGCACACGAACCTGTCCAGCTGGTTCTTGAAATTATGATATTTAGATCGGTGTGCTGGAGGTTCCTCACTTCTTTTGGCAGGACATTAAAAGCTTTGGGTCTCGTATTCTGAGGGTATTTTCCATCCTCGTTTTCATGGCCCCCCCTGTTCCATATGTATATTATTGTGTACTGCTCGCGTCTACTTTCCAGAGAGTAAAGTTTCAGGGATTGTAATCGAAACCAGTAGTCTTCACCTTTCATTTCCTCTATCTTAGACGTAAAAGTCCTTTGTATAACTTCAATGTTCGCAATGTCTCGTTTTCTGTATTGGCTTGTGAATACTGAGCAATACTCAATTATCGGTAGAATTAAACTCTTCCATAATTTGAGCATGATGTTTGCTTTTCTGCTGTGGAAGCTCCTCCAGATGATTCCCATTATTTTTCTAGTTGTTATAATTTTGATGTTATAGTGCTCTCTGAATTCTGCATCCGACAACATTATTATTCCAAGATGCCTGACTTGTGGGTTTGGTGTTATCTGTTTGGCTTTAGGAGTTCTGTACTCTTTATTCTGTAGTACCTTGTTATTACCATATCTTAGAAGTTGGAATTTTTCTTCGTTGAACTTCATATTGTCTTCTGTCCACTTGAATAATGCTTCAATGTCGTTTTGTCATTTTTTCTGTCATCTTCATTTGACATTTCCTTGCGTATCTTTATGTCATCTGTCATTAATATCTGCATCAATATCCGCAATCATTATTATGAACAGCAAGGGAACTAATACTGTACCTTGTGGGACAGAGCTCATGACTTTTGAGACTTCAGATTTAACTCCCTTTACTACAACTCTTTGTGTTCTTTGAGTCAGAAAATTAAATATCCACCTTCCATGCTATAATTCCATGGTCACATTTATCGAAGGCTTTAGCAAAGTCATATATTACATCTTTGTTTTGTTCTTGGCACAATGTTTCCACTATTTTCTACTGGTGGTCTAATAGCTGTGACAGCCATGATCTTCCAGCCCTAAAGCCATGTTGATTTGGGTTGTATAAATTCGTTTTTTGTAGGTAGTATGTAGTTTTGTCTCTAATTATACGTTCAAAGCACTTTATAATATGGGAGGTGAGAGCTACTGGCCGATAATTCTTAGGCATTGCTCTGTTACGACCTTTAAATAAGGCGGCAATGCTCGCGTTCTTTAATGGAAGTGGAATTTGTCCTGTGTCGAGTGATTTTCCCCGTAGTAAGTATAACGACTTAGCAATACTCTCTTTACATTTCTTCAGAAACGTAGCACTCCATGTGTCTGGCCCTGGTGCTGAATTTTCTCGTATCTGTGATAGAGCCTTAATTACATCTTTCGAGAACCCTAAGTCTATTAATAGGTTCGTGCCCGAACTTGTTTTTGGCTGATTTGTATCAATGTCGAAAAATTCATCTGGGTTTTCCACTTCCTTCTCTGACTTAGGGGTGCTAAACACAGAGTTAATTAGTATATATATATATACTGTATATAATCAGGTATCTCGACGTTTCAGCCACCCATCTGTCCCTTATCAGTAGCTTGAAGAATAGAACAATATTAACGATGCGTTTAAACCTAAATGTGGAAACTAAAATGGGTCTTAAAGGCAAAGGGCAATAAAACATCCCTTAAAGTAAACTTGAAAATAGGCTTTCACTTAAAATTACAGACGCACCTTATATCATTCCATCTTTTAGATCAGGGATGCTCAGGACGTCGATCGCGGTCGACCGGAAGACCCCCTTAACTCGTTTCAAGTAGACCAGGGAAATTTGTAAAACTTACCATACGGTTAACCTAAGGTTGACACCTCTTTAGGTAACGACAGAGAGAAAGATTTAGTTTCTTGCACTTGTAACCTGTTTGTATTCCTATTCCTGAAGTCGTCCTTTTTTTAATTGCTCATGCTCTCTACAGGGTGTCCATAAAGTCACGCATCATAGGAAAATACATTTAGTTTGTTTATTTATTTATTTTGTCTCATTTATTTGTTTGAAATGATTCCCACCAATCTCAAAACATGTTTGTAAACGAAAAAGCAGGTTTCTTTGAATGTTCCTCAACGAGTCAACATATTTGGCCTGATGGAGACATAAATAAATAGACATTGCTTATGTTCCTATGATGCGTGACTTTATGGACACCATGTACACATGTTTTTACTCATCCACTTATTTTTTTAAATATGCACTGATTTTGTGGAGACTATACCAGTTGGCAATGCTCACTTTCTTCTAACACGTTTCGCGAAGAGTATTGTTCATTGAGTTGCGTCACAAATTTTCACGGTACACAAGTTGGTTTTACGTGCTGTGTGGGTGACGGATATGTCAAACTTGCCAACACCGCAGTAATTCCGCGAACCGACATCCGTTATCACAGAGTAGTTAGTAGCCTGAAGGTTCTTGCAAAGAAAACAAGCACATGTGAGTGTTCTAAATTTCTAAAATTCTAAACTTTTATAGAAAAAAATTACTCCAAACGTAGGTTTTCAGTGAATTTTTCAATTAAAATTTTAATGGACGGCCAAACATTAGTGCCGGACCAAGCAACAAAAAAACAAAATCTTATCATTTTCACAATGAGTAGAAAGAAGATTGTTTTCTCACAATGTTCACGTGAATTCAAAGTGCGTGTGTTTGATTTGTCATTCGACCGTAGCTCTTGCTAAGAAGGAAAATGTTGAGAGGCATTTCAGAACTGTTCCCAAGAAATTGAGAGCGACTTTCCAGCCAAAAGTAAACTGCGCAAGATGAAGATGAAGGAATTGGTTTTAACTTGCTGTCCAACAACCCATATTTACTAGACCAATCGAGAAATCAAAGGCAGACACAATTGCATCTGTCCGGGTGAGTCACGTGTTAGCTAAGCGCAAGAAACCGTTCAAGGATGGAGACATAGTAAAAGATGCATATTTGGAGGCAGCAGACTCATTGTTTGATCATTTCAAAAATAAATCAGAAATAATTTCAGCTATTAAGGAAAATCAGCTATCCAGACACACTGTTACTCGACGTTCAGAAGTGATGGATGAGGAACTGAGAGTGCAATTAAATAAAGATAGAAATGAATGCATTTTCTTTTCACTTCAACTTGATGAGTCGACAACTGCTATTGACACATCTCAGCTGTACATTTTCATACGAATTATATTTAAAAATGTGACTGCTAAGGAGGAATTGCTCAGGATCATACCGTTGAAGGGAAAACTCGAGGAGAGGACATTTTTCAGTCATTAAAAGGCTTTGTTAATAACATTCAGTTACTCATTAACAAACTCGTGTCCATTACCGCCGATGGAACTTCGGCCATGATTGGCCATACCTGTGGTTTCGTTGTTCTCTGCAGAAATGATAGTGATTTTCGTAACTTCCATAGTTATCATTGCATAATTCATCAACAGGTTTTGTGTAATAAGATGCTGAATATGAAAGAAGTCATGGATATTGGGCTCAAAATCGTATGTTCTGTTCGGGCAAGAATTCTGCAGATGCTTCTTTAAGTCTGAACTGGAAGAATGTGAAGCCGAACACAGACGTTTTGCTACACACTGTTGTAAAATGGTTTAGTAGGGTAAAATTTCTTCAGAGACTTAGAGATTTGTTGACCGAAATCAAGTATTTTCCTTCCTCAAGAGGTAATGAATACAAGCAGTTGGAAGATGAAGTGTGGTTATTAAATTTAGCTATTTTCTTTTGACTGATGTCACTGATAAGCTGAACGAACTCAATTTAGATCTTCGAGAAAAAGATAAAAAAATATTGTCCAAATGATTAGTTCTGTGAATACCTTTAAACAAAAAATTAAAACTTCTCACAAATGCATTGACACAAACTGAGGCATTTCCCGAATATGATATCAGAGCTGGAAAGCCAGGAAAAAGAACCTACAAATTTTGATAGTGATCGATATGTGGAACGGGTGAACAGCCTCATCACAGAGTTTGAGAGGCGTTTCCAAGACTTCGCAATGCTAGGACTGTAGTAAGATTTATGCGCTTTCCGTTTGATGCAGACGTAGATGGTGAAGAAATTGCATTAAAAATGGCAATATTGTTTCACATGGACACAGCTTACATCGGAAGTGAAATGTTAACACTGCAAAGCGACCTTCAAATCAAATCGGAAGCATCCGATAAAAATTTTCGGGATCTTCTCGTGGAGGAAAAGTATCCAAATCAGAGAAAAAGTGCCATTTATTTGACAGTAATTTTTGGTTCCACGAACCTCTGTGAATCACCGTTCTCAAACATGAAGATCAACAAGTTCAAGTATTGGTCCACTTTAATAGATAATCATCTGGACGCCTGCTTGAGTCTAGAAAGTCAGCAACTATAATCCAAACTTTGCACAACTTGCTGACGCCATGCATTGCAAATCATCTATGTTTATTTGATAATGTAAGAACAAAAGAATATCTTATTAATATTATTATTATTATTATTATTATTATTGTTATTATTTTATCATTATTATTATTTAAATAAATGTACTTTGCATGAATAAAGAAAATATCTTGGTGTGGAAAAATTTTTTTTTGTCAGTTTCAGTGTTGGTAGACCGGGTTAGGATGAGGCTGACAAAAATAGCTCTTGGATACCTAAAGTCTGAGCGCCCCTGTTTTAGACTATTCACAACGGAACTGATTAAAGAGCTGATAAGCATGGTTACTCTTTTATCTGGTTAAATTAACATTTCCCAAATAACCAGTCAATCGGTATAACTATACTAGAAACAGTATGTGCACATATCCTGCAAACGATAGAACGGAAATTGAAGCTTTTCATATTTTTGTTTATTTCTTTACTTGTTCATTGTTTTTGTTATACTTTCGTGATATATTTTATGGGTTCATCATTGGGTCATTTACTTGTATGAAAAAATAAAAAATGTGGGGAACTTTGAGCCCCCAGTGGGAGTGACCTCCGCAGTGAAGCTTCCCCAAACGAACCAGTTTTTGCGGAAGGTGTCGGGATAACCTGATTGGAACAGAGCTGATGGATTTTGATAACAGCGGAGAAGGGTCGCATAGGTGTTGGCAGACCCAATTTTCTTTCGTGTTTTTCTATAATTTCTTCTAATTTCTCTCTCTCGCGAATATATAGAAAATCAGTAAAATTAGAAGGTACTGTATTTATTTGTCATAATATTACTTCCCAAACTTTGCTAATAAAATGTAGTGGGAATGTCGGGGCATAATAAGACAATTTGGTCTCTTGTCTTCAGCCTAAATCATCTCGAGACTTAAGAGTTCTTTGCTTTTCCCCAAATGCGATCGATTCCATTGTTTCCGCTAAAGAAAGAGAGAATGAAGATGCACCAAAAACAAACGAATCAAAACAAAAAAACTGATCGCCTATTCGCTTCTTTATGACCATTATAAGTATTATATTGGAAGAATAATTCTTACCCTTAATCCTATTCCTTCATATATATATACACATTTAACTGCAAACACGCAGTATAATTAACGTAAAGAACGACGCTTGTATAGGAGATATTCCGCGCAAGATGAGAGAGAGAGAACGAAACAAATGAAAAAATGAGGTAACCACCCGGGAATCGAACCCGGGATCTTCCGATTGCCGGTCAGATATGATAACCACTACACCATAGGCCTCACTCATTCAAATGCCGTAATTCTTCTACATACGCGCAGAAACCAATGCCCCAAGGGGGCACCTCTTGCATGCCGTAACATTATATACATTTAACTGCAAACACGCAGTATAATTAACGTAAAGAACGACGCTTGTATAGGAGATATTCCGCGCAAGATGAGAGAGAGAGAACGAAACAAATGAAAAAATGAGGTAACTCATCTTGCGCAGAATATCTCCTATACAAGCGTATAGAATGATTTAACCTTTTATCGCTCAGCAGCATTTTACTGTTTTTGTTCTGAATAACGCCAGCCGATTTCACTTACACTCAGCAAAGACAGCTGAGTATTAAATGTAATGTAATGATGGGGTTGTTTAACCTCCTTTCCAATATCAAAGATTTTATGAAGGAGAGGACCTACGCTTTACGTGGGATCCAAACGCAGAGGACGGTCTCTCATCCAACTACTATCCAAACGCACTGTCGCTTAACTCTGCTGATCGACCGGAAGCGAAGAGAGAGAGAGAGAGAGAGAGAGAGAGAGAGAGAGAGAGAGAGAGAGAGAGATTTTCACTTGAACTCTTCAACTAAGGAACTGCTATTTTTATCATTATAGTAATCTCGAAATTTACTTTTAACTTGTTTTAAAATACTCAAGTCTTTACCGTTAAACCAAACATAAACTTAGTTTTATTAAAAAACCGTTGTTTTTATACTTTTAATCTTATGTCTCAAGGCCTTTAATTACACTGGCCAACAAAATGAAACTTTTTTTTCTCATCACAAACATGATCACACTTTTCTTAATGCATATTTCGCGCTGATTCCGAATCTGGTTTTCTTTTTTTTCTAGCACGTATAGTTATATAGATACACTGGTTTTGATATTTTTAAGTTTTTGATATTGCTATAAGAAAATTTATGGATGTATAGATCACACTTAGGAATGCTAAACAACAAATACATCATATACCTTATTCAATGTACTTATAAATAAAGAATATATACATTATTTTATTAAAAGCGCTGTGAGTGTGATTTCCTTTTGTAAATTTGGCCTGGATTGTCACGATACAGCATCCAACAATGGTCCGCCATCATGCTTTCATTCCAATATCCTTGGTAGCGCTTCTCCATCATCTGAATATCTTGATGGAAGCGCTCTCCTTGCTCGTCACTCACTGCACCAAGGTTTTCAGGAAAGAAATCTAAGTGGGAATGCAGGAAGTGAATTTTTAACGACATTCGACACTCCATTTCTTTGAAGGCATCAAGGAGGTTCTTGACTCCATCCTTATACGCAGGTGACTTGTTGCTTCCAAGAAAGTTTTCACATATCCATTTGAACGCCAGCCAAGCCTTCAATTCCAGCGGACTTAGGACTTTTTCAAATTCAGTGACATTCAAAACCTCCCTTATTTGTGGCCCTGGGACATATGTATACCTAAGTGGCCAGTCACTTTTGGTGTAATGTTCTATAGTGGCGCGACTGTCCCACAGGCAAAGGAAACAACAAAATTTTGTGAATCCTGACTGCATACCCATAAGCATTCCTATAATTTTTAGATCTCCACAAACATTCCATTGATGACTGTCGTATTTGATTGCCTTAAGTAGTATATCCATATTGTTATATGTCTCTTTTAGATGGACGGAATGGGCAATGCGGATGGATGGCATTATATTACCATTATGCAAAAGAACTGCTTTCAGGCTTCTCTGCGACGAATCAATAAAGAGGCGCAACTCAGATGCCACATACGTCTGAGATATGGCTGTAAATAGTCCATTGATGTCATGGCAATAACAGAGAGGACCGTCTACTGAAAAGAATGCTGTTAATTCAAAATTCGCTTTCGGTAGTAACTAATACGAACATTGTTCTCAAGTAAATTGTTCTCCTTTAGTCTTGAGGCGAGAAGCTCTGATTTCTCTTTAGACAGCGATAAGTCTCTAACAAGATCATTCAACTGTCCTTGGGTTAACTTTTTAGGCTCTAAATGTCTACCTTCAAAAGTGTACTCTGGTTCTGTAGATGGTCCGGAAACGCCAGTTGCACCTTCATCACTTTCCATGTCATCTATGATAGAATCTAGCCTATCACTTGGGGGAATTGGAATGGGCAATGTTTCATCATGTTTTACTGGTCTACGTGCTGAATCCAAGTTTGGATATACAATCTGGTGTTTGTTCTTGGCAGAAAACCCCATTAAGTTCACACTACAAAAATAACAGTCTTCATGATGATCTCTCGGCTCCCTCCATATCATGGGTATGGCAAATGGCATTGAAGCTTTCTTTTTGTTAAGCCAATCACGTAATCCATTTGAACAGCCAGAACAGATTTGATGTGGCGCCCATGGTTTATCTTGGTCACCTAGATGGCAACCAAAGTATAGCTCGTATATTTTCTTAATGTCGGTTGTAATACTTCGTCGCTGTGTTTTAGTTGTCAACTGGCCGCATACGAAACAGAACTTGTCGGGGTCATTCTTACATTGTCGAGACATGTTGACTGACCTGAGCAAACTATAAATTAAAAAAAATGTACACCAACTTGACACAACAAGTTCTTGGACTGGACTGATCTTTTGACACACAAAGCATGGCGTTGTTGCCTGAATCACAATGCTGCTAGACGTAAAAGCTCACACCTGAAATACACCTGAAATTTAAAAGCCTCGCCATCCACTCGCATGCTGTAACGAACCCACAATCTTAAAACTATAAATAAGGAACGATGCTATCATAATACACACACAGTTAGGAAATCAGTTAGGAAAGCCAGGAAATGGTACAGCGGTCAGGCCAGCTAACGCGACGTATTGTTCAAACTCCTGTATTATTATTATTATTTACATTTAATTTCCAAAGACATAGGCTGATATCGACTTTTTATTATTATTATTATTATTATTATTATTACCAGCACCATCGGGATTCGAACTCTAGACCTGTAGATCCGAACGTAACTGAACTTCCTTAATGTATAAAAATTGACTAAATCTAACTGAAGAATCTTCAGTGGAACCTTTTGGGCTCTAAAAGTGTATAACTCGCGCTTGTCACGTAAAGGAACACTTCGGTTTCATGCTATAGACACGCTATAGACAACTGACCGTCTTCAATTCATCACGCAGGAGGATTCTGTTATGCGGATAATGAAAAGGTAGTGACACATTTGTGTTCTTCTTTAACACGTTTTGTTTCGGTAATAAATTTTAATGGCAGTTTTCACGTTATAAACTTGCAAAAGTTAGTTTCGAACACGACCACTGCTCAACACTCCCCTTTATTATGATCACCTCTAATGAATCCTCTATTCAATTTTCACTCTTCTACACTTGTTACATTGTTACAATGATTATCGTTTAAAATTTGAATTTCAAATGCCTATTCCCATTGCAGCACACACACACACGTGTGTATATATATATATATATATATATATATATATATATATACACACGTACGTACTTTAACCATCACCAATTTAAATGAAATTCAGGCACTGCTTCCCATATAACTTTTTAAATTATTTTAGTACAGCTGTTATTCCTGATAACAATACACACACACACACACACACACACACACACACATATATATATATATATATATATATATATATATATATATATATATATATATATATATATGAAAATTATTTCACGAAGGTAACACGTGAAAAATATTTATGATGAATAAAACCACGAAGGAAAGGAAACACAAAATGGTGCTCAAGCGCTTTCGTCTAATGACATCCTCAGGAACACTGAAGTATATAAAAAGGTTAAGCCTATATATAGGTTACAGAAAGAAAAAAAGAAAAAAAAATAACATACATACACACAAACACACATATATATATATATATACATACATATCTATATATACAAATACATACATACATACATACATACATATATATACAATCAACAGAGAAGTAAAAATAATAAAAAATAAAAATTAAAACCTTAAAGGATTACCAATGAGGCGTACAGATTGTAAGGAAAAATATCGATTTTTAGCACAAGATCAAATGGATTATAAAAATACAAATTTATACTGGAACTCTGCCGGGTTTTAGCACAATGCTGCCTATGGTCAGGTTTCGATATATATAAAAAAAAAAAAAAATAAAATGCAAATTAAAAGTTAATCGATTTTTAGCACAAGATCAAATGGATTATAAAAATACAAATTTATACTAGAACTCTGTCCGGGTTTTAACATATTGCTGCCTATGGTCAGGTTTCGATATATATAAAAAAATAAAATGCAAATTAAAAGTTAATAAAGTAGAAGACTTTATTAACTTTTAATTTGCATTTTATTTTTTTATATATATCGAAACCTGACCATAGGCAGCAATATGTTAAAACCCGGACAGAGTTCTAGTATAAATTTGTATTTTTATAATCCATTTGATCTTGTGCTAAAAATCGATTAACTTTTAATTTGCATTTTATTTTTTTTTTTTTTATATATATATCGAAACCTGACCATAGGCAGCATTGTGCTAAAACCCGGCAGAGTTCCAGTATAAATTTGTATTTTTATAATCCATTTGATCTTGTGCTAAAAATCGATATTTTTCCTTACAATCTGTACGCCTCATTGGTAATCCTTTAAGGTTTTAATTTTTAATTTTTTTTTATTATTTTTACTTCTCTGTTTATTGTATATATATGTATGTATGTATGTATGTATGTATGTATTTGTATATATAGATATGTATGTATATATATATATATATATATGTGTGTTTGTGTGTATGTATGTTATTTATTTTTTCTTTTTTTCTTTCTGTAACCTATATATAGGCTTAACCTTTTTATATACTTCAGTGTTCCTGAGGATGTCATTAGACGAAAGCGCTTGAGCACCATTTTGTGTTTCCTTTCCTTCGTGGTTTTATTCATCATATATATATATATATACACAAAAAGACTGAGATGTGTTTTCCAGTTTGGAATGCGCTTTAGATTGGGTGATGCATCTTCCTAAATGAATGCAATTGTTAGTAACAATTTACAGAATTTACAGAGACGTTAAATCTGGACTAACGATATTTCTTCACGTGATATTTTAGCGACAAGATTTTCTGGTAAGGTTAGGTTAGTGTTAGGTGTTCTTACGTTTGTTGGATTCCAAATTTCTCCCGGGGTAACGTTCCTTCCCCCGTGACCCCCCCCCCCTCCATAAATGAAAATGATTAATTCCTTCGTTGCTCCGCTCGTAGGTGTGTCACACGGGAGGAATTTTTCACTTGATGTGGTAACGTGAACCTAGTAATGTCTTTCTTCCTATTAGATTTTCACTTGAACTCTTCAACTAAGGAACTGCTATTTTTATCATTATAGTAATTTCGAAATTTACTTTTAACTTGTTTTAAAATACTCAAGTCTTTACCGTTAAACCAAACATAAACTTAGTTTTATTAAAAAACCGTTGTTTTTATACTTTTAATCTTATGTTGTTACGCAGGTTATATTAAATTACACTTACATTATACAATTAATAAAAGGGAATAGATTTTGATCGGAATTGAAGTAGGTTTTAGGAAATAAAGAATATGGCCTAGCGCGGTTATATTACTAGGCCCTGAAGGAAAGATTCCATCAAGTATACCCTAGGAGAGAATTTAATTTAATTTACTCTTATGAATTCAGTTTAAAAGTGGGTCTTAATTTCCACGAACACGATGGGACTATTGAAAATAAAAATAAAATGGACTGCTGTATGACCCGCTTTCTATTACAAGCTCTCGCTAACTGACTGCTGACTTTTCATTACTGAATTGTTCTGTTCTGCCTTTTTCCCTAGTAGAACTTGGGTTTTCATTTTGCATTCGGAAAACACAATTCTATGTTCCTTTTTCAATGAATCTAAAACTTAGAACATTCAGTAATACATTCTTTTACTAGTTTTTACAGTTTCCTATCTATTTTATATTATTTAACTAACTTATTTGGCCTATTTAACATTATTAAATCCTATCATTATATATATATATATATATATACAAAGGTGGGCAGGACCGAGTTCCAAAAGGACCGAACTCCAGGAACTCGGTCCTTTTTAAGGACCGTGAGCGGGAAAGTCGGTCCTTTTCTCAGTGAGGACCGAAATGAGGAGCGACGGTCCATTTTTAAGCAATTCCGGACGGTCCGGTCCGGACGGTCTTTTTTAGTGATTTTAGTGTGTTTAGTGATTATTTGAAGTTCTAAAGAAGATGGATCGTTTCCTCCAGAAGACTCAGAAAGAGACTGAGACTGAACTGAAACTTGTTTCAATACCTGGAGGAGACGAAGAATCTACTGATGTTAGTGCTTCTTTGAGGCTCTCTACGAGGGCGGGGGAGAAGACGAAGGAGACCGGGACCAAGTTGGTGGAGACATTTCTCAGCGAGAGGCCTGTGAAACCCTTCATCTTCAACAAGGACTCGTTCCCCAGCCCGGCGTTGAAGGACTTGTTCATGAAGTTTAACACGCCTATCCCATCCAGTGCCGCCGTGGAGAGGCTCTTCTCTTTGGGGAAGGACGTCCTCAAGCCGAAAAGGTCAGGACTCAGTGACAGCCATTTTGAAATGCTAGTCTTCTTGAAGGGAAACTCAAGCATTTAACTTAATAACTTTTTTTCATCATTTATGTATTGTATTAATTATAATTTACGTTAATAAAATTAAAGATTTCCGGTGTCTTTAATTTCATTTTTCATTTTAATCAAATTTTTCACTTATATTATATATAAGGACCGAGGACCGAGTCGTTCCTAGGTCCTATCTTCAGAAAGGACCGTGACCGGACCGTCGGTCCAGTTTGAGGCAAGGACCGGGACCGTCGGTCCTTTATGAGGCCCGGGTGCCCACCTTTGTATATATATATATTTCTAAAATAAAACTGTTTATGAATACATGATTGGACGAAACAGAAGGAGTTATGTCACGTGACTATTAAACTGATTCCCTATTTGTGGAACCTTTATTCATTCCTTTACACGTATGAACATATTTAAACATGTCTGTCCGTTCTCGTGCCAGTAGTCACGTATTCAACCAAATTCATCTTAGGCCTATTTCCTAACTTTTTAATTCATCTGTTAAACCTACTTATATTTTTTCCAATTAAATATTATGGATTTTATTATTTCATATTTATTAATAAACCGCAATTTTACAATCCCAGAATGTTGTTCAACTGTCGAGGAAATTCTCCGTCAATTCAATGTAAAAGCCGAACCTGGCCGCAGTTTTTGTGAACAATTTGTTTATTGACAAATCTCTTAAAATCACTAAAACTTTTAATTAATTGTAATATTAATTAATTAATAATAATAATAATAATAATACTATTATTATTATTATTATTATTATTATTATTATTATTTATAGCGACTTGAAACATTTAAAAAAATTTAATATAACGTAACAGATGGTTTTAAACGATGATGAATTTAGATATTGAACATGCAAGTATCACATATTTAGACTGATATGAGGGTTTGATTCCATTCCAGTCCATCTTCTTCAGCATAAAAATAAGAGAAATACAGAAAAACCTTTTTTCCAGTCTAAGTTAAATATTTAAAATGTTTTGTTCATTTGTTTTTTTAAGATGAGATGGATGGCGGTGCTGAGCTAGAATAAAATTATGCTCCAGTGCCTTGAACTTCCTTACTACGTGGTCAATGACGCGATTCAAGGGAAAGTAAGCTCGCGAGAATACGACAAAACCTCCATCCTGCAGTCTATTCGGTTGCATTTCGTAACAATGTCTTGAGCGATGCCATAAATCTCCGAGGGACGTATTCGGAAGATGTTGCGCTCTGCAACATAAATTAGGGGATTATAAGGATTCGTCTCAAGGCCTTTAATTATCATCGGATGCAATTTAAAAGCCTCGCCATCCACTCGCATGCTGTAACGAACCCACAATCTTAAAACCATAAATAAGGAACGATGCTATCATAATACACACACACACACACACACACACACACACACACACACACATATATATGTGTGTGTGTGTGTGTGTGTGTGTGTGTGTGTTTGTGACAACAGACTGGAAATTCTTTTCACGCCACCTTTCTTACGACTAGAAGAAGTAAATAAGATGGTGAAATTCGAACACGTGGGTTGAAGACTGCATGGAAAATACAGACTTATAGATGATTCTAGAATCCGCGATGACCTCCTACGTCACCAGACCACGGCTACAAAAGCGTGAGTCCACTTTAATTCGCCCTCATTCTTCATTCTTCACTCTACTTGCGTTTGTTCTCCGGCTTTCAACATTGAATTCGTTCTCTCTCTTTTTCGACGGCTAGTCCAAGACCACTCGACCTCATTCGTACGACCCTTTGTTTAATTCAAAAGCCTCCATCCTTCCGACCTTCGAATCTCGGCTTGGTTCTACAAGAAGTTTATCACCGTTGCAGGCCTATAATTACTTCATCCGACGTCGTAATCACTTTCACTCCTGCAAAATTTAGTTCGGTTTCAATTCTTCATTATTCAACTCATCACTCGGCTCATAAGCAATTACGGTGCATAGCCTATCTTCATTACAAAACTCAGGTCTGTAAACCTCACATAGGACACCAATTCACTCACAACTACAATGTTTCTACTACTTCGTGATAGGTTTTCGTGCTACAAAGCAAGTTTTTTTTTTTTTTTTTTAATACTGTTAATCGTTAATTTACCTTTAATTTAGGACCGCAAGTAGGCTCATATTTGTTGATGTTTAATAATTGTTCTTAAGGCCATTGTGCTATTTACTGAACCTCAGGTGTCTGGACGACTGACAGCAAACCATTTTTTGGACCCTCTCACTTTCTCCATACTCAATTTCACTCCAAAGGTGGATATTGCGTATATGTACGCAATGACCTAACGTGCTCTCGTATTCCCGAACTTGAATTTTCCAAATTCTATACCCTCTGGCTACGGCTTACATGCCAATCTCAAACTAAATACATCTGCGCTATCTACCTTACTCCTAATTCTACCGACTATCCAAAATTCTTTGACTACTCGCTTCGAAAGTGGAATACATTCTATCCCACTCTCCTTTTGCTGAAATCTCCATTTTAGGTGATTTCAATGTTTACCGCCACCTTTGGCTTTCCTCCTATTTCACGAACATCCCTGGTGAACTGGCTTACAACTTTTCTATCCTGAATGACCTACAGCAGCCCAACAGTCTGGATTTATTTCTCACCTCTCATCCTTCTTACTCTGTCAAACATTTTTCTCCGTTGGGCTCCTCCGTCCACAATCTCATATCTGTTTCCTGTCTTATTGATCCAATTCGGCCTTTGAATCCTCCTAAGAGGAAACGCCTTTGGCATTTTGGCGCCGTTGATTGGGAAGCCCTTAGGCAGTACTTCTCTGATTTCTCATGAAATGATTACGGGTTCCATGGTCGGGGCCCCTATGAGTATGCTGAACGCATTCCAGAGGTGATTCTCTCGGGCATGGCGGGGTACATTCCATACTCTATTCCAACTATTAATGCAAAAAACCTTGGTTAAACTTTACTTGTTCTTATGCTACCCGCAACAGAGAGGAGGCTTTCGGAAGGTACCCTCTCCATCCATCTCCTGTCTCTCATTCAATTTATATTTCTGCCCGAAATTGTGCAAAATCTGTTCTTCAACTCGCCAAAAATTCCTTCATCAGACAAAACTGTGGAAACCTAATTCTAACTCTTCTCGCTCTTTCTGGCATCTAGCTACGAACCTCTCCAACAACTTTACTTCCTTTCTTTTTCATCTTGTCCGTTCCTGTATGGAGTACGCGTCTCATGTGTGGAGTGGCTCAACCCACATAGCTATACTTGACTGGGTGGAATCAAAGGCTTTTCGTTTCATCAAATCCCCGCCTATTACTCACTGTCTTCACTCCATCTCTCTTCGCCGCAATGTTACCTAACTCTCTCTTTACTATCGCTATTATAACGGATACTGCTCTTCTGAACTCTCTAACTGCATGCCTCCTCCTGTAAGGAGAGCACGTAGTACCAGACTTCTATACATTTTCATTCCTTTTCTGTCCAAGACCTTGATTTTGGCTCGCTTCTTCTTCTATAAGTGGGGGGGGGGGGTTTTTGCGTGCATTCACCCCTGGTCTCTCCTTCCTGTATAACAAAAATTTAATTCTTGCCTGAATAAAATCAAGCATCAAAATTTATATTAATGCACACTCTGTATAAATAACTTATTCACTGTAAACAAATAAAATACAGTATATTGTTTATTTGGTCGAAAGACCAAATTGGTGCCCCTGTTTAAATATTTCAATTGAACTAAATTACATTTATTATAGCGGGCCTACAGTCAACGGGTCTCTCTCTCTCTCTCTCTCTCTCTCTCTCTCTCTCTCTCTCTCTCTCTCTCTCTCTATATATATATATATATTTATATATATATATAATTCTTGATAAAAAATTGGGAGGTGCAGCCCAGGATAAAAGTTTACCTAAAACTGAAAATTTTAAAAACCTTTAAAAAGTTACTGATCACTTATGATTGGGTTTTGTGTTTTAAATGTTTTATTGATTTTCTGCTCAACGTCACCTTTTTTGACCAATTCTTCCAACTGTGTCTGTTACTTGTGAGAGGTCACGTGAATATAAGCACACAGCGGTCATCATTACATGAACTAGTAATTATTGGTGTTCGAAGAAGCGAGCCAAAGCCATTTTCCTGACAGACTGAACAGATATTTGGAATAGAGATATTCGTAGCGCATGTCAGTAATATGAGGTGAAATGGTTCTTTCCTTAACTGTCTCTTTCGTTCAGCGGGTAATCAATGATTACTTAACAGGAATTTTCGCGACGAATATGCTACACTAATTTGCGACTTCAATTACGTTTACATCTACGATGCGTGTCGTGTTCATCGGTTAATTAAGTTTTATTTTGTTTACCGTCCTATTCGTATAGGGAAAATTAACATGCGTGTTTATACATACAGTATATATCACACACACACACACACACACACACACACACACAACAGGAAAAGTGAAAAGCAATTTTTGTGTATGATGAGGTGTATTGTTAAATTTCACATGTTTAATTATATATATATATATATATATACAGGGTGGGCGGAAAGTAGCTCCCTATTTTGGATTGGTAAAAAAATACGTATATTATCCATTTATTTCAGAAGAAATAATATGAAAAGGTAGGCATACATGGTAGGTTTTCTCTAAAATTCAATGTGGGCTCCAACTCTTTCCACCAGCTTCTGGAGCCGCCCAGGAATGGCGTCCACTGACTTTAGCAGGAACTCCGGCGGGATGGAGGACATGACTTCCCGAATTCGGTCCTCCAGTTCTTCCAATGTCCTCGGTTTGGTGCGGTAGACTTCTTCCTTTACCCACCCCCAAAGAAAGAAGTCGCACGGTTACCGCTGAAAAACGGCAGAATCGGTTCAGTGTAACGGTGTGGTGTGGTATGACCTCAGATCAGGTTGTGGGCCCGTTCCTTCTGCGCAACACCATGAATGCTGAGCGGTACCTTGCTATGTTGCGAAACGAGGTCTGGCCGGTTGTCAGCACATGGAGAACATCGACGATCTGATATTTATGCAAGATGGCGCCCCTCCGCACTTCGCTCTTGTTGTCCGTGAGTGGCTGGATGCCCACTTCCCTGGGCGTTGGATGGGTCGTCGTGGTCCACATCAATGGCCAGCCAGGAGCCCCGACTTGACACCGTGCGACTTCTTTCTTTGGGGGTGGGTAAAGGAAGAAGTCTACCGCACCAAACCGAGGACATTGGAAGAACTGGAGGACCGAATTCGGGAAGTCATGTCCTCCATCCCGCCGGAGTTCCTGCTAAAGTCAGTGGACGCCATTCCTGGGCGGCTCCAGAAGCTGGTGGAAAGAGTTGGAGCCTACATTGAATTTCAGAGAAAACCTACCATGTATGCCTACCTTTTCATATTATTTCTTCTGAAATAAATGGATAATATACGTATTTTTTTACCAATCCAAAATAGGGAGCTACTTTCCGCCCACCCGTTATATATATATATATATGGGAATGAACTAAGAATGGTCCCCTGAGTTTTTTATGATACACACAGACCGTGCATAGAACAAGGAACTCTTCTGAGATAATTAAATCCACTATAGTCCGAATAAGTAATGGTAAATGACAAAGCAGACAGGATCCAGGATCCAGGATCCAAAGCTGGATCCTGTCTACTTTGCAGATAGCTGGTGAGGGAAGCTATATTTATGGGACCTCTTTGCGAGTGACCCGTATGGAGCTCCCCATCTTTTTTTAATTGTGAGAGGCCATCGCGAAAACGTTTTGAAAAACAGTGTAATTTCCCTCAGTATTTGTTTAACATAGTTAAAGGCCTCGTTTATAGTGCGGCGAATGGTAATTACGAAGATAACTTTCCTAAACGTTTTCGCGATGGCCTCTCACAATTAAAAAAAGATGGGGAGCTCCATATTACTAAAGCAGACAAGGCTAACACCATAGTTATTATGGACAAAGTGGACTACATCGGAAAGATGAACGAGCTTCTCCAGGACCCCGCCACATACAGCAAACTTAGGAAGAACCCGCAGGATGACGTCATCAAATCATTTAATAGTGGCTTGAAACGCATTCTCAAAGATCATAAGGACTTAATTCCGCTTTTCATGTCCACTTCACCTTCTCTGCCCTACCTTTACGGTCTTATTAAAACCCACAAACCTGGCAACCCTATGCGCCCTATTATTAGCTCGGTGGGCTCTATTACTTATAAACTCTCCAAATGGCTTGTCAAAGTCTTGTCCCCCATTCTCGGAACTATCTCTGATTCACATGTAAAAAATTCTATGGATCTTACTGAAAAATTGAATAATGCACGTACTGAAACTAACGATAGATTGATCAGTTTTGACGTTTGTTCATTGTTTACAAAAGTGCCGATTGATGATATGCTTGACTTTCTCTCCCAAGAATTACATAAGTATGACCTGCCACTACCTTCAGCCATTGTTTTGGAACTTATTAAGCTTTGCATCAAAGACTGTAAATTCACTTTCAATAGCGAGTATTATCAACAAGTGTTTGGGATGGCCATGGGCAACCCCTTATCGCCCCTCCTCTCCAATATTTATATGGAGTTTTTCGAAATTACTTACATTCCGAGAATCCTGGGGGTTGGCATCCCTTGGTTGCGGTACGTCGACGATATTTTGTGTATGTGGCCCATGAATCGTGACCTGGATAGCTTCCTCCTTCAGTTAAATGATCAAGTCCCCTCCATTAAGTTTACTTTAGAAGTGGAACAAGACAATTCAATCCCATTTTTGGATGTGCGTGTACATAGGGAAAGCCCAGGTTTTAAGTTTAGTATCTATCGGAAAACAACAAACAATTTGTCCTACGTACACTTTTACTCGGGACATGACACCCCCACTAAGAAGGCCATTTTTTCTTCAATGTTTCTCCGCGCCCTTAGGATCGCCAGTCCGGAATACATCGATGCCGAATTGGAAAAAATCAACGGTATTGGAAGTGATCTGTGTTATCCATCTGCGTTTATGGAATCTTGTCTCAACAAGGCAAAACGAACTTTCTATCGTGTCAATAATAACACTCGTACTTTGTCAAAAAATATTTTAGTACTTCCATTTTTCCCGGGCTTTTTGGGCATTGCTAATGTACTTAAACTTTTGGATATTAATGTAGTATTTTCATATAACAATATTGTGAAAAATATCAGTAAAAAATAGCCCTACCAATAATTCAGGCATTATCTATAAAATTGGGTGTAAACAATGTGATTCCTTTTACATAGGTCAGACGGGAAAGGATTTGCACACACGTATAAAACAGCATCAATATTCCGTTAGAACAGGACAGTTGTCCAGTGCTCTTTTTGTCCATTTGTCAGAGTTATCCCACTGTATTGATTGGAATAATGCTTCAGTTTTATTTCACTCCAGCAACATTGTTAATAGAAATATTCTTGAGTCTGCCATTATCCAACTTTCAAATAACTTCAATATAAGCAAAGGTTTTCAACTCGATCCTGTTGTTTGAATTCCTTCAAACAGATTTAGATAAAAAGGGTAGGACGCTAAATCTTTGGTAAACTTGTATGCTACTTTATTAACTTTTAATCTTCATTTTATTTTTATATATATCGAAACTTGACTATAAAAGGCAAAGTGTTAAAACCCGGGCAGATTTCCAGTATAAATTTGTATTTTTATAATTCATTTGATCTTGTGCTAAAAATCGATATTTTTCTTTACAAATCTGTATGCCTCTTTGTTAATCCTTTAATTTTTAATTTTTATTTTTACTTCTCTGTTTATTGCATATATATATATATTATATATATATATATATATAATATATAATATATATACATGTGTAGATATGTATATATATATATATATATGTTTGTGTGTATGTATGTTATTTATTTATTTATTATTTTTTTTCTTTCTGTAACCTATATATAGGCCGTAACCTTTTTTGTACTTCAGTGTTCCTGAGGATGTCATTAGACGAAAGCGCTTGAGCACCTTTTTGTGTTTCCTTTCCTTCGTGGTTTTATTCATCATATATATATATATATATATATGTTAACCCCCTCCGTCTATGGCCTTGGTCGATTCAAAGTTGACGGGAGTTCTGGTTAGGTCGCAGCAACGGATTTGTTACTCTGGAGTAGCTGGTGCCGTATAGGGAATCGCAGTAGTTTTCTTTTATACTACTCTCCGATTTCTTCTTGTGGTGGATCGGAGGATTCTGTGGAGCTTACCAAGTTCTCTGAAGGTTCCCCGATTCTTCTTGTAACGTATCGGGAAATTATTTTTCTCTATTTAAGACGAAGTTCTCTAAAGAGAGCGAGGCTCGAAGGAGAAGACAAAGATTTTTTTCTTACTGTAGTTTTACTGCCAAAATGTTACAAGTAATGCTCAGCCTCTAAGTTAGATCAGCCAATTTAGAATGAACACTGGAGAAATTTGATGGGCTTTTATACTGAATTTTTTGCTTACATCATTATTATTTAATGCTGAACTGTTTTTCTTTTTTATTCTCAATAGGCTGATTTACTTTGCAAATTATTTAAAGACAAAACAAATATTTTAGCTGTAGCAAGGTCTAGACTCCTAAGCAAGAGGAAGCCATATTTTTATTTTAAACCGCATATTGACAGATCTGATGTTATCATGATCTGCCGAGTTAACTAAAAATGGAAATTGAAATATGCTTTCCATCACGAATTACTATCAAACATGCACACGAGCAAAAATTAAATGCTTAAGATTCAAAACGTTAAACAGGACATGACTTCATCTTTTACAACGAAGAGAGAATGTATACAAGAAATGAATATTGCAGAGTTTAACAAGATTACTAAATCTAAAAAAATGATTAAGTAGTTTACAAAGAAATAATTCACCAATTATAAAATAGAAAGCAAATAAAAATTCATCCAACTCGTGTCAGCGTTATACGATTTTGGACTTTATATGTCAGAATGAATATATGAATAAGAATATAGGGATTATATAAATATACGAATGAACATAAAAATTATATGAATGTAGGAATTATTTATTGTTCATTTTCACACACACACACACGCACACACATATAACAAATTAAATGTAAAATTAACAGTATCGATGTTAAGCGGAGCTGCAAACAAACATTTTCAAACTATGAGGCATAGGACAACACTAATGAACAGCTTGGATAACACTGACCAACAAATTTTTACTTTTATTGTCTCAGCAACAAACAAAGCTGGTCTGTATGAAGTCGACGCTGCTGATTCCGAAAATGTTATTCATTTTGGCGTATCACGCATAGTTTCCATGAAATTTTAAAAAATACTATACAATTATTGTATATTGTATATAATATGTATAATATTGTTTATTGGATACAATTCGTTAAATATTATACAAAATAATAAAAAATATTAACATCACGCATACTATAAGAGTAGCAATACACACGACGTAATAAGACAAATATCACATGTCGTCAGAGTTGCGAGATAATGAAAAAATGAACAGCTTTTACTACAAAAATTGAATATTTTTTCCAAAACCAAAAAAAATGGAAATTTCTCAAAAACTACACGTGATAGGAAAATAATAAGACCATTTTTGTAATCAGCTTTAAAAACTGTATAATAACGATATAAAACTTTTCCTGAGACAAAATGATTGTTGAACAGTGTAATTGGGATGACTGAGATTTGAATTCTTTGCCTTCATACTTTAGTGGAGAAAGTATGAAAGAGAGTGCCCTTAGTTTCGCTTGTATAGAATCTGAAGTTTCTTATAATCATGTTTACTTAGCACAGAAGTTTCGATATTGTTTCCATATCTCTGAGTCACCACTCAAGCAGCCGATGAAAATTTGACCACAATAATTCAACTTGCTAAATCTATTGATTCACTTTTCATTTTAAAAATAATATTAGCTGACTGCTTTGAGCTTTTGGAATGGAAATATATAACGTTAGTTTTCGTAACATTAAAATTAATATGATGGTTTGGCGAATATATTTTACAGTCCATAAGGAAATGCAGTTTCAAACCACAATTCCAAATTTTATTTATAAGATAATCCAGACTTTGGAGCAAGTGTAGTTTACATCCCCCTGTGGTGCCTAGTGTAGTTTACGTTCCCCTACATTATCCTAGTGTAGTTTGCGTTCTCCAAATTTGTCCGCGTATACCTAATCACATAAAACGTTAAAACTAAAAAATATTACGACTTAACATAGTCAATCGTCAATTTATTATATATATATATATATATATATATATATATATATATATATATATATATATAATATATATATATATATATATATATATATATATATATGTATGTGTGTAGTTTGTAGTGTAGTTTGTGTTCCCTTTTGCGTCAGGGAGACGTAAACTACACTTGCTCCGAGACTTTTAACTTAAGGACTTATTAATACAACATCAGCATAAACTAAGTTATTTATTCTCATGTTTTCTATACAACATCTGGATCACTTTAACATATTGCTTCCCTAGAACCTCTCTTTAACATATTGCTTCCCAGTGTATATCACTTTAACATATTGCTTCCCAAAAATAGACATTACACAACCAATTACAGTTACATTACAATAGTTTATAATATTTAGAGATTAGCTAGTCGAGAAAATGTAAATTTATGGACAACTTAGCTTATTATGCTTTGCCATTTTTTGTGAATGTAAAATATTTGGATCACCTGAAGATTAGGGCCCCAACCTTCTTTAGTTAACCTTATAAGGCTAACTAACGAAAATATCACGACCTAACCTAACCAATTGTTAGGTCAACTGTACGCCCTTGACGATTGGTTAGGTTAGGTCGTGATATTTTCGTTAGTTAGCTTAGATTACCAACCTCTTTCTAACCAACCAACGTTTCTCTTTTTAACATATTGGTTCCCAGTGTTAATCACTTTCACATATTGCTTCCCAGGAGGGATCACTTTAACATATTGCTTCCCGAATGCTTTGGGAAGCAATATATTAAAGTGATCCCAACATCTTACTTTTAAATCATTAAATGCAATTATTGCGCCATCAATATATACTGGGGGCACTCAAGATATTTTGCCCCACCCTTTTTTCTTAGCTAAATAATAGGCCATGGGGCTGAAATGTTCTTTGTGTCGTAAGTTTTAAACTTTCTGCGCTTCACATAACTGCATTTTCCAGTTTGAACCTCCTCTCCTCGAAGAAAACCGCTTTTAAACGCCCTTGTAAAAAACCGATGGTTAACACAGTTTCGAAAATGGCGTCTGACAGTGATGTGCGTTGTAAACAGAGAGCTGTTATCGAGTTCTTAACCGCAGAGAAGGAAACAGTTGGAAATATTCACAAACGTCTACAAAACGTTTCCGGAGATGCTGTTGTTGATCGAAGCACAGTTGGACGCGCTGGTCAAAACGTGAGAGATCATCGGAGAGAGGGAGAGCCAGCCTTGATGATGATGGTTAACACAGTTTCGAAAATGGCGTCTGACAGTGATGTGCGTTGTAAACAGAGAGCTGTTATCGAGTTCTTAACCGCAGAGAAGGAAACAGTTGGAAATATTCACAAACGTCTACAAAACGTTTCCGGAGATGCTGTTGTTGATCGAAGCACAGTTGGACGCTGGTCAAAACGTGAGAGATCATCGGAGAGAGGGAGAGCCAGCCTTGATGATGAGCCACGCAGTGGTCGCCCGGCATCGGCTGTGACATCTCACACTGTGCAACGTGTTAACGTTAGCATCATTCGATCAAATCGGCATGTCACATACAAGGAGGTATCACTGGAGCTAGGAATTAGTGAAGGAAGTGTGAATACGATAATTCAGCAACTGGGCTACTCAAAAGTGTGTTCACGGTTTGTTCCTCGCCAACTGACTGAAGATCACAAAGCCCAAAGAAAAGAAATTGCTTCTGAGTCGTTGGTTCAATACGAGACAGAAGGGGATGACTTCCTTTCACGAATTGTGACGGGGATGAGACTTGGGTACACCACTTTGAACCTGAAACAAAACGCCAATCCATGGAGTGGCATCACGCAGACTCCCCACGCAAGAAAAAGTTAAAAATGGCTCCCTCTGCAGGAAAGGTTATGGCCACCATCTTCTGAGACATGAAAGGGATGATTCTGGTGGACATTATGAAGAAAGGACAAACAATCAACTCAAAGGCATATATTGCTATCTTACAGAGACTCCAGAGACGTATAAATAGGCTGACCATATTTCCTTGAGACAAAAACGGGACATTGGGATGGCAAAAAAGGGACGGGGGTTATGTAATATTCTGCATTCATGAAAAAGTAAGTACATAAACATATTGAGCTTACAATTATTCTTCAGTGACAGAACCCATACAAAAACCCATACAAAACGGTACTGTCCCGTTCAAAACGGTACGTATGGTCAGCCTACGTATAAAGCGAGTTCGACCGGAGAGAAAACTGGAAGACGTTCTTCTTTTGCACGATAACGCAAGACCACACAACATTTTTCAAACAAGAGAGGCCATCACAAAAATGCGCTTCACTGTGTTACCCCACCCTCCATACAGCCCGGACCTAGCACCTTCAGACTTCCATTTGTTTGGGCCAATGAAGTATTCTATTCGTGGAGGAAAGTTTCAGAGTGACGATGAGGTTGTTTAGGAGGTTAAGAGGTGGCTTCAGCGGAACCCAGCGGACTTTTACCAGCAAGAAATAAAGGCCCTTGTCTCGAGGTGGAGGAAAGCCGTAGAAAGGGATGGAGACTATGTGGAAAAATAAAAACTTGTAAAAAAGGTAACTACTTGTGCACAAAATTTCTGGAACTTACAAGGACACTTCGAAAGAAAAAAAAACGGTGGGGCAAAATATATTGAGTGGCCCTCGTACATAAAACGGCAGAGGAAAAAACAAGGAACGTTATATATCTTACACACACACACACACACACACACATATATATATCGGCCCTGGGTTCGAGACCCGATGACGTCAGCCGGCGTGCAGCCAAACCCAGCTGTTCAACCTTCCACACAATAAAGAAAGTGGTTGGTAGATAAATGGGTACCCTGGTTGGCCTCGTGGTTAAGACGCTGGGCTGCTGGTGGGGCGTGGTTCGGATTTCACGTTAAATTGTAGGTCTAAGGTGGAGTGAAAAGCTTGACCTTCATCAGAATGAACAATTCGGGCGGAAGCTAACAAAAGGTTAAAGGTATATAGTGAGTTAAGTATATATAATAGCAATACAATTTTGTTTTATGCAGGAAGGAGGGGACAAGCAGGGACGTTTCCTGGCATAAGCACACTAAGCGGCCGCTTAGGACCCCGCTGCTACTAGGGGGCCCTTGACAGGCTCCCAGGTCATAGCTGAGTGGGCAAGAATAGGAATATAGCTGAAGTTATTATTAATATTATTGTTATTATTATTATTATCCTTATTATTATTATTATTATTATTATTATTATTATTGTCGTATTAATTAAAGTTTTTGTATGAGACAAATGTGATAAAACGGAGACAAACGAAACGTTTTGGTCGTTATGTGTAAATAACTATTGTGAGATCTTATTTCTATATTATTTAACTTTATTCTTACTATATGCTTTACACTTTCCTAAATGCTTAATTTTTCTAGTATTGTAAAACATTATTTCACTAATTTACTAATTATTAAGAGATTTTGTAACAATTTAAAACCTAGGATTATTTTCGTTATGTTTTCAAGTTTATTAATTCTTTTTTCATCTTTTTCAGATAATGTGAATTTTGTTGGTTAAAACCTAAATGGTCTGATTATTTGAATGTATTTGATTAACGTTACAGTTATAACAATTATTATTATTATTATTATTATTATTATTATCATCATCATTATTATCATGATTATTACTATTTAGCAGATTAGTTGTGGTTAACTAGATGTGACTTCGTGCATCTTGGAAAATGAAACGACATTATCCATCAGGAGCTGAAAAACGTTAAAAGAAGAAAATAGAGGAGGAGAAGCTTTCCAGTAGTACAGGTGAGATGTGCTACTTGTATATTCTTATGATTACAGTTCAGGCAACTAGGTTAGGTAGACCATCAAGCTAGGCAAGTACTCAGGAATCGTGTAGAGTAAGCTAGTCTCTGTAATATTTATAATATTTCGAAATGTGAAATTTAATGGATCACATCACCTCAAATTCTGTTCACACAGATCAATTATCAAACAAGATAAGAAAGAGTATTTTAGCAAAAATTAACAGAATATGTAATGTTATGTTCTTCTCAGGAGCACTACTGAAATATTTGGAAAAGCCATCCTCAGCAAAGCCTGATGAGCATCATGAGCCAACAGCAACCCCATCCTCTATGCAACCTCAAACACCAGTAGAAGTAGAGCCTGATGAACCAACAAGTGGCCCATCTTCTGTTCAGTTTCAAACACCACACACAGGCATTTCTACTGAGCAACAAGAACCAAGATCTGCTCCACCGCTTGATCCGTATGACTGGCCAGTTGTCCTGTCAGATGCCTTGAAGACGGATCTGGTGTCTCGAAGACTATTTCAAATCAGTCCAGATTTCACATTCCCTAAAAGAGAGGACGGTAGAAGCGTTCATCACCATTACATGTACAGTGCTTACAAGAAGTCTCGCGCCTCTGTCTCGTCCCAAGCTAGTCTGTTAGGTATAAAATGGGCGGTCCTTATGGCAGCGGAGGTGTGTTCGGATTGGTGCACATAATTGCTCTAACCCCATCAATGACGTCCACATTATCATGTGTTGATCACTCTGTCTATTTATATAGAGAGACATACTGTATATAGATATATATAGAGTATGCAGGGGATAACGTGTCTCAGTCCCAGCTATGGTAGTTGTCTTACAATTAACAGTCCCAAGTGCAAGTTACGTTAACACCTCCACATAAACTACCCTGGACTAAAATAACATACGTGAAGCCCTTACCCACAAACCATTTAAAAGCTCTCTCTCTCTCTCTGTCTCTCTGTCTCTGTCTCTCTCTGTCTCTCTGTCTCTGTCTCTCTCTGTCTCTGTCTCTCTCTGTCTCTCTCTCTGTCTCTCTCTCTGTCTCTCTCTCTGTCTCTCCGTCTCTCTCTGTCTCTCTGTCTGTCTCTCTGTCTGTCTGTCTCTCTGTCTCTCTCTCTGTCTCTCTCTCTGTCTCTCCGTCTCTCTCTGTCTCTCTGTCTGTCTCTCTGTCTGTCTGTCTCTCTATCTCTCTGTCTGTCTGTCTCTCTGTCTCTCTTTGTCTCTCTGTCTGTCTCTCTCCCGAGCCAGGCGTGAGGCACGAAGGTGCTGGCCTGGATAGTGCTCGATGTACCGCGACAGTCGTTGCCAATAGAATAGACAAACTGAGCGCATTTAAGGCTCCTGGGCCAGACCAGTTTCTCCCCAGAGTGTTGCGAGAAGTGCGCGACCAGGTGGCTCCCCACCTGGCTACAGTCTTCAACAAATCGTTGGAGACGGGCCAGGTGCCTGGTGACTGGAGGGAAGCCAATGTGACCCCTATCTTTAAGAAAGGGGATCACGAAAGTCCAGGGAACTATCGTCCCATTAGTCTCACTTCAGTTGTAGGTAAATTATTAGAGGGGATAATAGCGGATAGGATCGTTGACCATTTGGATTCCTACAAGCTGCTTGGGGACTCCCAACATGGGTTTAGACGGCATAGGTCGTGTCTCACCAACTTGCTCGAGTTTTTCCACGTCATGTTGAGTGAGTATGATAAGAGTAGGGCGATTGATATACTTTATCTCGACTTTCAGAAAGCCTTTGATAAGGTACCTCACCGCCGGCTAATGGCGAAAGTGCGCGCGCTGGGTATCGGTGGGGAAATAGGTAGGTGGATTGAAAACTGGCTGAGGAATAGGCGGCAGAGGGTTGTAATTAAAGGGGCTAGTTCGGTTGGGCCTCGGTCACTAGTGGGGTTCCTCAGGGTTCCGTTTTGGGGCCACTGTTGTTTATCATTTACATAAATGATATCGACGGTGGCATCGTCAGTCGGATCGCCAAATTCGCTGATGACACCAAGCTTGGGGCCAATGTTGGGACGCCCGAAGCGATCGAGGAACTGCTGCGGACCTAGGTAGGATAGGAGAGTGGTCCGAAAAATGGCAAATGCCGTTTAACTTGGGTAAATGCAAAGTGATGCACATTGGCTACGCCAATCCCAAGTCGGACTACTCGATGTTGGGGAACAATATCGAGGACTGATTTGGAAAAGGACTTGGGTGTGCTAATCAGCAGCGACCTTAAGTTTACCAAACAGTGCGTAGAGGTGGAAAAGAAAGCCCAGAAGCTGTTGGGTTATATCAGGAGGCAATTTCAGTTTCGGAACAAGGAGATTGTGCTCTCTCTGTACAATTCCCTGTTCGGCCGCACCTGGAGTATGCTGTGCAGTTCTGGTCGCCCACCCTCAGGAAAGATATTGAGAGGCTGGAGCGAGTGCAGGCGAGGGCCACAAAGTTAATCCCTTCCGTTAGGCATATGGGCTACAATCGACGGTTACGCGCCCTGAACTTGTTTTCGCTGGAAACTCGGAGGCTGCGCGGTCAACTGATCGAGGTTTTCAAGCTCTTACGCGGGTTCAACGATGTCGATTTTAGAAGCATGTTTAGTTTAAATGATAACCCAACTCGCAACAATGGTTGGAAGTTGGATTTGAAACGGTTTAGGACTAGTGTGTGTGGGAATTACTTTACGTATAAGATCTGTGACACGTGGAACAGGTTACCTTCAGAAGTTGTGAACAGTTCCTCTGTGGATCAGTTCAAGAAAAGGTTAGACCAAATCTTGCACACTATTTGAGGGTGTAGAAAATTTTCCCTGGCACCCGTTGCCATTGGTACCTCCTCGGTATGGGCCGCAAGGCCTTTTGAGGTACTTCTTTTCCTTGTAACTCCTTGTAACTCTCTTGTCTCTGTCTCTCTCTCTCTGTCTCTCTGTCTGTCTTCTCTCTCTCCAAACTAATCTATCATATTTTGCGACTTTTTAACTCTGGTAGGATTCAATTCCATTCCTATAGTGTAAGAGATACTTAAATTCATGTGTGTATTATGCCATATGATGTGCGTAATAAATAATCATTTTTAAATAGTTGGAGCGTTCAAGGTCATCTGTAATAATCTATAGACTACCCCCAAGCCCACTCTCAACACTTAGATTCCCCTAAGACACAGGCGTCTTCAAGTAACATGAATGCGTAGAGATCTAAGGTGTTAGATTCCATATTATATAATTTATGTGCTAGGTTTAAGAACGCTGGCATTGAAGGATGGAAGGAAGGGACAGTAAAAGCGATAATAGGTTTAATGAAGGAAGTGGAATGAGGATGGAGGTAAGCGTTGCTATGTCGAAGGAAACGAGGTTGGGTGGGGAATTACGAAGGGAGGAGGAAATGCTAAACACAAACTCAAATATTTATTTTAATGCCCTAGACCTAGAAAGACAAAGAGCAAAATACCTTAAACTAACAATGAATTGACAGAAACAGAAGAGTCTGGTCTTAGACGCACTGATAGGTTTAACGTATGTGGCTAGAGGCCGCCACTCAGAATTACCACTACTACCTAAGTCATAATAAGGTTATTTACTATGACAGAGTAGTCATGAGTAGTTATGGAAATAAAATATGATTATACTGTTGATGGCTGACTATATTCAGTTGGGATATAAACTATTGCTGACAATCTTTGGATCCTTGGCTTTTAAGACGAATTTTTTATGCATATGTTCAACAAAATAGGAAATTGGCTGATTATTATTACCATTCGAAGGGTTGGTACCCTTCACAACCGAAATCAATTTCAGAAGGGGTGCATGGTATCCTCATTTCCTTTATCGTCCCAGCACGCTTCACATAAGCCATTTACACAAAGATGGAAAGGCCGTCTGTGCACCACGAGACGACCCAGGCAATGCGGGGAGCAATGGTGACATTGCATGAATATGGTGTGCCAATAAGAGAAATATCAAGACGACTAGACGTTCATCGAAGCACTGTGGAACGGTGGATTCATCGGTATGAAGCAGAAAACTCAATCGCTACTTTGCCGAGGTCTGGTCCTCCGCGTTCAACATCTCAAGAGGAAGATGCTGCGATTGTTAATCATGCCAGAGAGCATCCGTTTGTTCCAGCGACGCATATTTACAGACACCTGAACCTTCGTTGTAGCGCAAATACAGTGAACAACAGACTTCACGAGGCAGGGTATTTTTCTCGCCGTCCAGCTATAAAACCTGCATTGACGATTGAGCATAAAGAGGCGCGGATGGGATTTGCCTTGCAATACTTGCCGCAGGAGGAAGAATTCTGGAGAAAAGTTGTGTACTGTGACGAAAAAACATTTTCAACAGATAGTCATGGTTCCCTGCATTGTTGGAGGCAGCGCGGAAAACGCTATGAAAAGGAAATGTTTTCCCGAGCAAACGTAGTGGTCACATCAATCTCGGTGTGTGGGGCTGGATGTCTGGCTATGGTGTCGGAGAATTGACTCAAGTAGATGGACGCTTTACTGGACAGCAATATTGCCAGATACTGGAAGAGGTGCTGCTACCCAGTGTTCGTGCGTATCTGGTTCCAGCACCGGAACCATTTTACTTAATGGAAGATAACAGTCCCATTCATAGGAGTAACGTTGTGAGAGCGTGGTACGAAGATCACCCAGAGATTATTAATCTAATTCTGCCACCACGTTCTCCTGATTTGAATCCGATTGAAAACCTTTGGGCAATAATGATTAACGAATGGGAGCAACGCAATGAAAGAACATTTGAAGCACTTTTAGCTCACACGAGGAATAGTTGGGAGAGCTTACGCCGAACACCAAACATTCCCTACAATCTGGCCTCTTCTATGCCGCAACGATTGCAAGAAATTATTGATGCTGGAGGAAGCTATACGAAATACTGATGTTAAAGCCATGACGTAAATGTGTATCGAATATATATTTATGTTAATATAGAATTTTATTATATTTTTATGTTTGACATCTATAAAAGTATATATTGTGACCATGAAAGAACTTTACTTATCCTTAGTTAGATCTTTTCTTGCAATGTCTACGCTCGTGGAGATGATAATATATGCATTGTTGAAACAAACTATGAGAAGGTAATAGTTTCAGGAAAAAAATAAAACTGGCAACATCGAGGTCATCACATGTTTATGGGAATTGTCATATGATATGCTACCAATAAACTCTTATATACTACTATATACAGTATACTATATTACGTAATAATTACGATGAACAAATCAAATGCAAATTTCTCTGATTCACGGCCCACCAGTCTTGCTTTAGACTAATGACTTTCATAAGATGGAATAGGTTTAACATAGTTCGTTTAATAGGTTACCACTTAAAACAATGGATAAACTATCTATTAGTGAGAGACCGTGACTTCCTCGAAATGCGAGCGCGTGAGAGGTTCACTGAGGAATTTGGTCATTAGATTCTTCACGTAGGATATATATCACAAACAACAATATTGACAACAATTCCCAACAATTACTTAATATCAATAATTGCATTTGAGCAAATAATTTAGACCTGCGTCAAAATAACTTAGGTATCATGCCATGATTTGGGATATTTGCCGAATTAGTCGTTCTCTATAGTCTACAGTATATATTGAGAGGGTATAATGTAATGCCCAGCTAATATTATGATGACTAGGATTGCTCCATAACCATCCCAACATCCCGAAACTTGCTCCATTCTGCTTCTTAATCATTTGTATTTTAAACACTAAAATGTAGCAGAAGTGACGTAATAATGGACGTCATTGATTGTGTTAGAGCAGTTATGTGCACCAATCCGAACACACCTCCGCTGCCATAAGGACCGCCCATTTTATACCTAACAGACTAGCTTGGGACGAGACAGAAGCGTGAGACTTCTTGTAAGCACTGTACAGAACATTAATTATGGGGAAAAAATAAAGCGAAGCTGGCTGATGTACTCTAGAAGCAATGATGCTCTTTATTGCTTCTGCTGCAAGTTGTTTTCAACGAAGTCGTACAAACTAATTACGGATGGACTTTCAGACTGGATAAACGTTGGTTTGCTTCTGAAAGGCCATGAAAATAGTTCAGAACATGCAGATAACATGGCAACATGGAAGGATCCGGAACTGCGGCTAAAAACTGGGAGGACCATTGACCAAACTGAAATGTCATTAATGGAGGTAGAGCGAATACGCTGGCGAGATGTTCTCACACGTCTTGTAAGTATAATCCAATCACTGGCAGAGAGAAACCTTGCTTTCAGGGGGTCTCTTCCTACATTGTACAATCGAGACAATGGCAACTTCTTGAAGGAGGTTGAGCTGCTTTCCAAATTTGATCCAGTGATGAAACAACACATCAGCAGAGTCGAACGTGGCCAATATAGAAATTTAAGTTACCTAGGAAACCTCATTCAAAATGAGCTCATTGGGTCCATTAGTGGGAAGATCTTGGATGACATTGTTGCAGAAATAAAACAAGCTAAATATTACTCTCTCATTTTAGACTGCACTCCAGACATAAGCCACCAAGAACAGATATCGATTATTATCAGAACTATTAAAATAGGTGAAGTACCAGAAATAAAAGACTACTTCTTGGGCTTTCTTGAGGCTTCAGAAAGTACAGGCCTGGGTTTATCAGTTCTGATTCTGAAGAGACTAGATGAACTGAATATTCACTTTGATGGCTGCAGAGGACAGTCATATGACAACGGAGCGAACATGAAGGGCAAGAACAAAGGTGTTCAGGCAAGGTTATTAGAGAAGAACTGTCGTGCACTCTATGTTCCATGTGGGGCTCACACTCTGAATCTTGTAGTGGCTGATGCAGCTAAAGCTTCCACAGATGCCATCAGCTTCTTTGGCAACGTAAAAAAATTATACAACCTTTTTGCAGCAGCTACACAGAGATGGACAATCCTAAAGAAGCACGTGAACATAACACTCAAGTCATGGAGTGAAACCAGGTGGGAGAGCCGGCTTAAGAGCATTGAGGCTGTGCGATACCAGAGCCACAACATCAGAGAGGCCCTGTTGGAAGTCAGAAAAATGCCACAGATGCCATAGCCAGGACTGAAGCACAAGCACTTGCAGAGGAGGTAGGGTCTTATCGCTTTCAGATTTGCACAGTAGTATGGTATGACATTCTTCATGCAGTTAACCATGTGAGCAAACTTCTGCAGTCTCCTACAGTGCAGTTTGATGTGGTAGTCAACCTCCTCACAAAAACAAAAGACTCACTCACCAGCTACAGAAACACAGGTTTTGTTGCAGCACAAGTCGTAGCTAGGGACATATGTGAGGAAATGAATGTGGAGGCTGTGCTGAAGGAGAAGAGGCTCAGATCCACAAAAAGCACTTTGCTTACGAAGCTTCTGACGAACCATTTACAGAAGCCTTAAAGAGGCTGGAAGTCAAATTTTTCAATGTGGTGGTGGATTGTGCCATCGGGTCAATAAATGAGAGATTCAAAACATTAGATAATGTGAGGGACATATTTGGGGTTCTCCTAAACTTCACCACAATGAACAAGGAAGACTTGTCCTGCAAGTGTGAAAAGCTCTCTAAGATACTGAGCTCTGGAGCTGACTCTGACATTGATGGAAGAGAACTGGCCCTCGAAATTAAGAACTTGCCGACTTTACCTTCACACAACATGACTGCATTGGAGCTTCTCTCCTTCATTCATCAGAAGCAACTGGATGAACTATACCCCAATCTCTGGGTTGCACTAAGAATTGCTTGCACTCTACCTGTGACAGTAGCTTCAGCCGAGAGGAGCTTCTCTAAGATGAAGCTAATCAAGAACTACCTCAGATCATCAATGGGGCAGGATCGCCTCAGTGTCCTTGGCATCACAAGCATCAACCAGGACGTTGGCATTGAGATTTCATATGATGATGTTATTGATGATGTAGTAAGGCGTGAGTTGGTGGATGGAGGGGGTGGGGCCTCAAATGGGTATACTGCTTAGGGCCCCCTAATGGCTAGAAACGGCCCTGGGGACAAGGGCGAATGCCCGCAAAAACGACATCCTCAAAAGCAGAAGAAGAGAACCAAAATCAAGATCCAAAGTTTTGAAGATGCCTGGACATTCTGCGTATGAAAGACTGGAAGTCATAGACATGGGGAAAGATGGATTGAAGAAGGTTGTTCCTAGAGTTGACCAGTTGTGTAGATGGAAGATTGGGATTAACGATTAACCCTAACATTAGAGAGTTGGACAAAAATGGGAATGAGAATGTGTTGAAAGTGTGGTATTGAGTGCTCTCCTTAAAGGAGGGAGCATGCAGTTAGAGAGTTCAGAAGAGCAGCGTTCGTTATAATGGCGATAGTAAAGAGAGAGTTAGGTAACATTGCAGCGAAGAGAGACTGTTTGAGACAGTGAGTAAGAGGCGGGGAATTGATGAGACGAAAAGTCTTTGATTGCAGAGCTGTGTAGATTGAGCAACCCCACACATGAGAAGCGTACTCCATACGAGGTGCGATCCAAAAGTTCCCGAATTGGCAGCGTGGAGCGCTAACAGGCCGTAGTACGGACTTGGGCCGCTAGATAGCGCTAAACAGCTTTATCTTGAAGCAGTGTGCCGAGTGACACGGTGATACATGCACGCGTTTTTTTTTCACGAGCGTTTTTGTGCGTTAGTGTTAGTGGTTTTATGCGATTTTTTGCGAGAAGAGAAATGGCAGACTTGAAGGAGCAGCGCGTGTGCATCAAGTTTTGCTTCAAACTCGGAAAAACCACGTCGGAGACCCACGAAATGCTTAAACAAGCATTTGGTGATGACGCCATGGGCAGAAGCCAGACTTTCGAGTGGTTCTCGCTGTTCAAACGTGGGCAAACGTTGGTTGAGTATTCCGAACGTTCTGGTCGGCCCTCAACCAGCAGAACCGACGAAAATGTTGAAAAAGTGCGTCAGGACATCCACGAGGACCGTCAGCGAACGATTAACGACATCTGCAGCATCGTTGGCCTGTCGTTTGGTTCATGCCAACGCATTCTCACGGAGGAACTCAACATGAGGCGGATCGCTGCCAAATTCGCTCTGTCTCTGCAGCAGTTTTTAGTCAAAAACAACATGGCAGTGGTCCCCCACACCCCCTACTCCCCCGACCTAGCCCCCTGTGACTTCTTCCTGCTCCCCAAGATGAAGATCCGGCTGAAGGGGAGACGATATGACGACATCGAGGAGATTCAGGCGGAATCGCACGAGGTGCTGAACAACATCCCCAAAATGGAGTTCCAGAGGTGCTTCCAGCAGTGGGAAAATCGCTGGGCCCGCTGTATCAACTCCCAAGGGGACTACTTCGAAGGGGACAACAGTAATTAAAACCTAAGGTAAGCCTACATTTTTTTGTCGGTACAGTCCTGGAACTTTTGGATCGTACAGCGGCGAACAAGACCCCTGTACAGAGACAACAACTGAATTGGGGTGAAGAAACTGTTTCAGAGAGAGATTATACTGTATATGATCTTTCCACAAGGAAAAAGGAAGCACCGAGAATGTTAAGCGAAGAGGAAGGATTGAGTTGTGTATTGTTGAATATAAGTGGAAAATCGTGTGAAAGATTGTGACGAGTAGACAGATAAAGATAAGTGGAGTTAGTAGAAAGACAGATTGTAGAAACATCAGAGATCAGGCGCATCATAGCCGTCACACGGGAATCATGGAGTGACTGTTGAAAGGGACGCTTTGTGAAGCAGGTGGCGTGATGGAAGGGTGGAATCATCAGCATAGTAGTGGATAAGACAGGAAGTGCGACTTTAAAGATCATTAATAAATAAAAGGAAGAGAGTGGGTGACAGGACAGAGACTTGAGGAACTTTAGGAGCTTTAGGAGCTTTAGGAGAAGAACAGTGGCCATCTATAACCGCAGCTATAGATCGGTTACAAAGGAAATCAGAGATGAAGGCACAGATAGAAGAATAGAAACCGAAGGAGGGTAGTTTGGAAATTAAGGGTTTATGCCGGACTCTATCAAAAGCTTTTGATGTGTCTAGTGCAATGCCAAAGGTTTCACCGAAATCCTGAAAGGAGGTTGACCAAAAATCAGGGACAGATGCAAGAAGACCGCCAGTAGAGTGCCCCCAACGGTACCCATATTGTTGATCTGAAAGATTTTGAGAAGAGACATTTTTAAGAATCTTCCTAATAAGGATAGATTTAAAAACTTTAGAAAGGCACGAAATCAAAACAAATGGATAATAGTTGAGGGTTGAGAGCGGTCACCCTTCTTTGGGACAAGCTGAATGAAAGCGAACTTCCAAGAAAAGGTACCAGATGAAATACAAAGACGAAAGAATTTGACTCGGCAGGCAGGGTATCAGCACAGAAGCACAGTTTTTGAGAACAACAGGAGGGACACCATCAGGACCGTACGCCTTCCTAGAGTTGAGCCCAGAGAAGGCAGTAAAAACACCTTTGGAGGAGATTCTAATTTCAGACATAATTAAGTCGGAGGGAGGGAGGGAGGGAGGGAGGGAAGGAGTAGGAGATTGAGGAACAGCACCAGAATCGTCCAGAGTTGAGTTGGAGGTGAAAGTTTGAGCGAAGAGCTTTATCAGGCGAAGAATGGGAAAGAGGAGGGAAAGAAGAAGTAAAGTTGTTGGAGAGGTTCTTGGGTAGATAACAGAAAGAGCGAGAGGACTTAGAATTGGGTAGGTTGCAAAAACCAACATTCTTTTCATTTTATTTATTCAAAGACTAAAACGTTTTGGAAGGTGAACCTCCATCTTCCGTAGCTACAAAGTCAAAGAATAATGCTCTAAATTGCATTTCTCTGAACATTTCTAACAATTAATATTTACAGTATATTACGCATAAAAAAGTATTTAATAAGAAGACAACTTATTTCTTATAAAAGCACATTAACTAAAATAAAAACAATTAAAATAAAAGTTAATTAAAGTACAATATTTCCAACTTAAGAACATAATTATTTAGTACAAATTTTACTTTTTTAATTTAGGTCATAATTCTTTGTCTTTGTGAACATACAGGGTGTTTATAAAGTCCCTATCTATTTCAGTGAAAACGTAGCAAAAAGGGTAAAATTCAATAACAATATAATAGAAGGCATACATTTAATGAATACTTAAGCATCTGATTCTACATGAGCACCATCAGTATCTCTACAGAGTTCGAATCTGTCAGCAGCATTGCGGAACACATTTTGGAGCATGACAGGGGTTATTTTTGTAACTGCTGTTACGATACGAGCACGTAAATCTTGCAGATCTGTAACCTCATTTGACAGATGTTTGATTTGATAAAGCCCCATGTAAAGAAATCCAAGGGCGTTAGGTCAGTAGATCGAGCCGCCCAGGGCCTGTTGCCTCCACGTCCAATCCACCGATTTGGAAATCGTTCATTTAGGTACTCCCGAACAATGTCTGCGTAATGACAAGGTGCCCCATCTTGTTGAAAGACGACGGTGTTTAAAATGCCATCTGAATGAAGCTGGGACATTTACGTGCTCGTATCGTAACAGCAGTTACAAAAATAACCCCTGTCATGCTCCAAAATATGTTCCGCAATGCTGCTGACAGATTCGAACTTTGTAGAGATACTGATGGTGCTCATGTAGAATCAGATGCTTAAGTATTCATTAAATGTATGCCTTCTATTATATTGTTATTGAATTTTACCCTTTTTGCTACGTTTTCACTGAAATAGATAGGGACTTTATAAACACCATACATATATATATATATTATTTGTTTGTGTGAGTGTGTATCTACTGTGAATTATTGATGGGTTAACAGAAACCTCTTCGAGAATTCTTGTTTTGTGAATTTTGTATCAGTTTCTCTTGAAAACGTGAAGCCAATTTACATTCAAACTCAGAAATGAGTCGCTCGAATGAATCTACGATCAAAGACTGAAGCATTTCTGAAGACGGGCCACGATCACTATCAAAAGAACAAACCAACAAACGAGCGAGCAATCTTTACTCAGAAAGAATACATTACATAATGTATACGCAACATCCATATAAGTTTCCGCAATGTTGTCATTAACGTTTAATTTTGTAGTTTAGTGGTAAGTAGTTTAATCAGATTATTCCTATCCGAATATGCCGCCGTTAGGAAGCAGGATGAGAGCTTCTCAGGCAAATATTTTTGGGTCTTTTCAATTTTTGCAACAGAAAATAAGAAAATAAATAGAAATAAAATAGTTTTATTTAATTAATTTTATCACAGATGAAAAATTCAATTTTTTTAAAGTAACAGAAATAGAGATAAATCACACTCATTATATTCGAGTATTTGGCGTAATATAATGGAAAATTTTTAAATGTAATTTATGTACAGTAATTATATATATCCTGGGGGAGACAGCACTCCTACCAGGCGTGTCCCTCGGGTGGCGGATGAAGGAACCCAAGAACGGCTGCTCCAAATATACAGAATAAGGAGCCGCGGACCAAACAAGCAGCAGAGGGATGGCAGACCGGCTGCTTTATTTGCCAAGAAACCCTATGATAATGGCGCATACCGAGTACGGGCGAACCGACGCACCTTCTCTTCCTGGTCCACAGGAGGGAGGTGACAAACGAGAAGAACCTGGAGCGAAGACGCCATCTGGGGGACCTAATCCGGCACTAAGCCGGATGGGACATAAGTCAAGTAAGTCAACTATATATATATATATATTATATATATATATATAGACTACACACACAAACATATTAAAAAAATTACGGGGACCTATTATACTGTATATGCAAAATTCAGTCTTAAATCGTGCATTCACAAGTTACTGTACATAATTATATTTTAAAAGTCTCCAGTATATTACGTAGTATATATAATGTGCGTCATTTATCTCTATTTCTGTTACTTTAAAATTCTTCTTCTGGGTTTGTTCCGGTGTAACAGAAAAGTACTCTTGATGATGAAGCAGTCGCTACTCTTACTTCATCAGGCACTCCTATGTGAATGCGACTTACGGGATCTTGGGTACAAGAAAATGCTTGGCAAAGTCTTTTGTTTAATTTAATGGAATCAGAGTGCCTTAATACAAGGGTAATTCAATAAGTATCCGCACTTTTTATTTTCACAATTTTATTTTCACATCTGATAGATTATAAACACATCACTTCTCAACATAGCCTCCCTGTTTCTCAATACACTTAGTCCAGCGATCTACAAGCTTCCTAATGCCATCACAAAAGAATGATTTTGGCTGTGTGCGTAGCTAGTCATGCACCGCCTCCTTCAGGTCATCATCGCCTTGGAATCGCTGACCTCTCAAAGCGTCTTTTAGTGGTCCAAACAGGTAAAAAGCTGAAGGTGCCAGATCTGGACTGTAGGCTGGATGGTCGAGAACTTCAAATTTAAGTTCTTGAAGGCATTTTCTAGTCTGTGCAGTGGCATAAGGGCGCGCATTGTCGTGTAACAGAATAGCACCTTCCGACAATCTCCCTCTCCGTTTTGTGCGAATTGCTTGCTTTAACTCATTCTGAAGCATGTCAGAATACGATGCACTCGTTACTGTAGTTCCACGCTCTAGATAATGTTTAAGGATAGGGCCTTGTGTATCCCAAAACAGTGTTAGCATAACTTTACCTGCTGACGGCTGCGCTTTGAACTTCCTTGCAATGGGAGATGTTGGATGCTTCTATTGCATGCTCTGTCGTTTGCTTTCTGGTTCATAGTGATGGATCCAGGTTTCATCTCCAGTGATAATGCGCTCCAAAACGTTTTCCCCTTCATTATGATACCGCGCCAAAAGACGAGAGCAGACGTCCATACGATTACGCTTGTGCTCTTCTGTCAACTGTTTGGGCACCCATCTTGCACAAACCTTGTGAAAGCCAAGAATGTCATGAACTATCGAATAAGCTGACCCTTGACTGATGTCTAATGAAGATGCAATTTCTTTTATTGTTAATGTTCTGTCATCGAAAATCATGGCTCTGGCTTCTTCCTGCTTGTCACCACTGGTTGATGTTGACGGTCGTCCTGAGCGCTGAGCCGTGGTAACGCGTTATTTCCATACTGAGCATATAAATGCGTGTGAATTTCAGCTCCTTTCACACCTTCTGCCCACAAAAAAACGAACCACGGATCTCTGTTCTTCCAGAGTACAAATTGAAAGCGGCGCAGCCATGCTCACTACTCGTAAGATATGTGACAGCTACGAGTAGCCTAAATAAGCCTATACTGTTGCTAGCCTAAATAAGCCCATACTGGTGCTAGCCTAAATAAGCCTTTAGATCTCAGTTTGGCTCGTTATTACGAGTATATATTATATATACTATATTCTCACTAAAATAAAAAGTGCGGATACTTATTAAAGTACCCTCGTAGTTGAAATAAAATTGATTGAATGTCAAGTCGTTATTCGTTCGACTTTAAATCAAAGTTACTTTACTGTTCAGTTAGATTTTAGCCCAAGACTTCTTATTGCGATTCTAGCCCTCTCTCAACTCGGGGCTAATCTGACGTTGCTTAATCCAATGTTGTCTGTTCGCTTCTCCTCCTATGGAGTTCCGAAATTAATCGCGCGGTGTTGGAATGTGAATTAATCTCTATACGGATTGGGCCTTCGCTGCCCATTATCCGGAGATCCGCGAGTCACCGCCGCATGCAGGAATCTGAATTTCAGGGTGCTGAGACCCTTCTTTTATATTCGAAAAACCCGGAACCTCCTGCGCCATTCGCACGGGGTACGTGGGACTTCTGTCACGAGTGAATACGTCACTCCAGCGCGTGACTTCCGTTTAAAAGGAAATACTGAATGAATAATATAATCATTAAATTAATGTAAACCCTTTGTTCGCAGTTCCGTTTTAGGAGCGTATTTATCATAGGTACACAAAGTACGTCAATTATATAAAATTAAATAAACCCTCTGTTTGCATGGGTTGTGGCTATGAACTTGACTTTGAATGTTAAAGCCTCGGGCGTTGTCTGATTTAAATTGAAATAGTGTTCCTTGTGAACTAGAAACGGAGGGAGATAATATAACTTATATATATATCTATATATATATATATATATATATATATAGAGAGAGAGTACGCGATCCAATTTTGGAATTCGCTTATGCGCAAAGATATCGACAAAATTCCGTCGCTTAGGTCGAAGTCGTACGAGGATAGGCTTAAGGAGTTACAATTGACTACACTCGATAGTAGGAGGCTAAGGGGTGATCTAATCCAGGTTTTTAAAATTATGAATGGGTTCGATAACGTAAATAGAGAGAGCCTTTTCGAAATATCACAATATAATAGGACTAGAAATAACAGGTATACAGTAAGTTGACAAGTAGAAGGTTCGAGACAGCAGTTGCCAAAAACTTTTTTACGCATAGAATAGTAAATAGCTGAAATAGTTTGCCAGTAGAAGTAATTAGTAGCACGTCTATAAACATGTTTAAAAATCGATTAAACGCATATGTTGATAGATTGGGTATAATTTAAGGTAGTAAAATTAAGGTTTTTGTGGTTCGGAGCCCACGTAAAATTGTAGGTCCCCTCCGCCACCACGAAGGACATGCGCAATATACAACTACACCCACAGTTAGGTAGACAAGCCATGAGTGGATCCTAGGTTCTTTGTTGGTCTGAAACATTATAACATTATATATATATCTATCTATAATAATAATCATAATAAAAGGACGTGTGTGTGTGTGTGTGTGTGTGTGTGTGTTCCAGCCATAACTCCAAAATGGAAGCAGTTGCAAACATGAAACTTCACACACATTTTGATTAGGTCCCCAGGTTGTGCACCTGGGTGTTAATAAATTAAATAATAAAAATTACTGGGCCCGAAGGCCCCAGCACCGCGATTGAACTACAGAAAAGAACGCAGCCGTGATAATTTTGAGCTTCACATTGTGTCAAGATTTCTGAATCTTAAAATTTTCATGACTAATTATTTGGTCAATAAAATTCTAGAAAAGAACACAGTCATGAAAATCTTGAGCTTTACATATAATTAAAATTACTGGGTATGTATAACCTTTGGTTAACCTTTGGTTAGCTTCCGCCCGAATTGTTCATTCTGACGAAGGTCAAGCTTTTCACTCCACCTTAGACCTACAGTTTAGCGTGGAATCCGAACCACGCCCCATCAGCAGCCCAGCGTCTTAACCACTAGGCCACCTAGGGTACCATTTATCTACCAACCACTTTCTTTATTGTGTGGAAGGATGAACAGCTGGGTTTTGATGCGCGCCGGCTGCCGTCGGGTCTTGAACCCAGGGCCGATGGATTCGTAGTCAGCGACGCTAACCACTACACCACCGAGGCGCAGGTATATATATATATATATATATATTATATATATATATATATATATTAGGTCCCGAGGTTGTGCACCTTGGTGTTAATAAATTAAATAATTAATTTTAAAAAATTGAATGACGTCATCAAGATCATTACGTATATATATATATTGATACCTAGCGGAGGGGTGGATGTTCCATGAGGTTTTTTATGATACACACAGACCGTGCATTGAACAAGGAACTCTTCTAGGATAATTAAATCCACTATCGTCGGAATAAGTAATGGTAAATGACAAATACTATAGTTTTTATTTTCATGATGCTAGCCCGACGTGGGCAACGGGTCACTCGCAAAGAGGTCCCAAAAATATAGCTTCCCTCACCAGCTATCTGCAAAGCAGACAGGATCCAGCTTTGGAACAGGATCTAGGATTTAAAGCAGCCTAGCCCAGCTACATTTAGAACCTCAATATAAGCAAAAGACTCGCTGCCTTCACGTCAGATTGAATACATCAAAGAAAAATTATAATAGCTAAAATATAATGGCTAAAAATATAATAGTTACCCCTTTTCCTTTGATGTATTCACTCTGATGTGAAGGCAGCGAGTCTTTTGCTTATATTGAGCTTTTTCCGAACGGGGTCCCTCAAAGCTCTGTTCTCTCACCAACACTGTTCAACTTATACATGTATGACATTCCAACATCCATAGCTAACAAGCTTACTTTATCATCATATGCAGATGACATCACTCTTACACCCATCCACAACACAGTCTTTCCTCTTGAATAGACGTGTTTTATCGAGTGTCTAGTGTTACCAATTGAATATGTGGTTTTCGTTGAAGTGTCTTTAAAAAAATAGTATTTGGTGCATTTTTAACCACATTACGTCGTGTTACTAATCATTCATTAACGAATATATTTCATTTATTCACTTTATTCATTACTATATTATTTGATTAAAGCAACGCTAGTGCACGTGGTGAATTTCCCATGTTTGCTTTGTTTGTTTTTCAAATCTATTAGAAAACGAGGTTTCATAAGGTTGAATTTCCCCTGTTTGTTTTTCAAGTATATTAGAAAACGAGGTTTCATAGGGTTCGTTTTCCCTTGCTACGGGGATCAAGTAGTGTGTGGTCACCCACCGTGGGAAAAAGGAAAAAAGGAAAGAAAAAAGTCGGTCGAATAGCGGACAGATAAGTTTTATTAATACTTTTTATTTTACAGATCTTTCGTCGGTAGCTTAATTAAGTATATATTCATTTAGTATAAATTTGTTACAAGAACCTCTTTCTGCGTTTCAAGAACATTTTTACGGGTTTACGCAGGTGATGGAACAATAAGCACGCGGTAGACCTACGTTGTAATTTATTAATTTCCAAACACTCGGTTTTTTATTTTTTTTAATTAATTAATAGCATGACAACCCCGTCAAGTACTTGCAGTCGCTGTGAAGGGAAATTTGCCGCTTATGCATTTACAATGGCTAATAATAATGAACAGTTAGTTTGCAGGTGGTGCTAAAGTATGGAAGTGCTGAGAAACGAGTTAGAACGTGAGAGAGAGACCAGAGTGAGGCTTGAAAGAAATGGTGATGCTCCTGACGGCAAAATTAGAATCCCTTGAGACTCCAGTTACGACCCCTCCTGCCTCAGTTTCTTCTAATAATATAAATAGTACTAATTAAACAATTGAACACCCTGTTCGGTGCTTCCCTCCCAACTCGTAGAGGTAATTCTAAAAACGAGAATACCCTGAAAGACATTATAAATAAAGTGTCGACCCTCCGGGATAATGAGAATAATATTACCTTTTACGTTACTAACTTCCATAGAATACCGGTAATCTCTATGGGTGACGTAAACGTCTCGGTGCTCCTCAAACAGTATAATGAGGTACAAAAGCCTATAGTTGAACTGAAACACCAACACGTGGTGTCAAATCAGAAAAACGCGATTTCGATAGAACAGTTCCGGTCAGAGTTAGATGCGTTGAAAGAGACGCTCCTCCCAAAGCCCAGTTACTCGGAAGTAGTTCAGCAAGCCAGATCTCCAAGAAGCGCGTCGGGCAGCGAGGGAAACGAAATCCCCGCCTCCAACTCCCCCCCTGAAGGTGGGGTGGAAACGTAGCATGCTGGGGTAGCGGTCAAACCCCTCCCGTTCAGGAAAGGACTCCTGCTCCCGATCTCACAATGAGGAACAGGGACGGTCCAATGCCGAGAGTCGAGGCATCATTGCCCTCTTCCCTGCCTCCCACTGCAGAGGAGAGGTGTTCGATTACGCCTCGCTCGGTACGCAGTTCCCCCCTCCCACCGAAGAAGGAGAGGCACGCGCGGCCGTCAGGGTATATAAACACGCTAACAGACCCTCACCAAGCCACAGAGTAAGGGAGGGGCCTCTTATCCCCCAAAGGTTGTGCCACCCATCCCCCAGGCAGGCGAACCCTGCCTCAGGGAGATCGAGGGAGCAGGACGGGTGGGTAACTGTTAATAGGCGCCCGTCACAAAGGTCTCCTCAACCAGTCTCCGCGGCGAAGCCACCGATGGAGAATCTCACACTATTTGTGTCGCGAATTCAGCTCTCGAACGAGGCAAGCGATATTCGACACATGATAGAAATCATTGGTGAACACAGTATAGTGATAGTTAATAAACTAAACACGAAATCTCCGTATTATAACTCTTTTAAAGTAATAATTAAAGGTATAAATGCGCATTTCAACCCAAATAATATTAGTCAATGGCCAGACGGTATTATTGCTAAGGAGTTTATTCACTTTTCCAGGAGATTTGATAACAGGCAAAATAATAATAATAATAATAATAATAGGCGCCCTAACGGTAATGCCTGAAAGTTGTACTGTGTATAATAATAATAATCTTACTAATAATAAATTTTCTATCAGTCATGGCGGATAACTTGTTGAAAATAGTTTCATATAATGTAAGGTCAGTGAGGAACTCAACTGTAGATGTTCATAAAATCTGCGACAGTGCAGATTTGATACTCCTGCAGGACCACTGGCTACCTAAGCAAGAGCTAAAATTCCTCTCTACCATCCATGATGACTTTATGTACCATGCGTCATCAGCACTAGACTTGTCAGATGAATTAATGTACGGTAGGCCTTTTGGTGGTGTTGCTTTCTTATTAAGGAAACATTTGTCAAAACATATAAGATTTTTAACAAGCGATAACGTAAGGTTGTTAAGCATTGAATTAGAAGTGAACAATGATTGCATATTAATTGTAAACTGCTATTTACCATACAACAACGGCAGTAATCTAGATGAATACATTGATTTGCTATACAAAATTAAGTCATTATCAGATAACCCCAAATATTCTCACTGTATAATAATGGGGGACTTTAACGCACATGTGAACTCGGAATTCTTTGGAGAATTGGGCAACATGTGCGAGTCGGCCAATTTAAGTATAAGTGATGTACAGGGTGTCCCGTAAGTCTGGACCCATAGGGAAAAATAATAAAATTACAAAATAGTCCAAAAATTTATTACATAATCTGTTCAAAGTGTCCGCCGTTGTGTCGCACACATAGTTGAAGACGCAATCTCCACTGCGACAGCACTTTCTGAATCACAGTCGCAGAAATTTCTTGACACGCCTCCACAATGCGTGCTTTAAGGTGGAAAATGTTCTGAAGTTTGACCTCGTACACTTTGGCTTTCAAGTGGCCCCACAAATAAAAATCATAATAAAAAATAATAAAAAAATAATAATAATAAAATAATAATAATAACAATAAAAAAATATATTATAAATCCCTATGGGTCCAGACTTACGGGACACCCTGTAGATGTATTAGGGGTAGCCAGTGGTAATTTTACATACGTTAGCGATATGAGTGGTACCACCAGGTGGATTGATCATTGTCTCACTAGTAATAATCTAAACTCTAAAGGATCGAATTGTTAGGGTTCATATTTTGCATGATTTCCTTCTTTCTGATCATAGACCATTAGAAATATTAATTAACGTTACCAATTTATGCGCAACACGACTTAACAAGAACTCAATAGGTAAGAATAATCGCGTCGATTGGTCCAATGTTAATATGCAGCAGAGAATAGAATACAAAGACAGAACATGTCACCTCTATAATTTAGAAATTTTGCACCTTGCCTGTAATAATCCTTGCTCAAATGATTCTCACTGTAAACTCATAGATAGGTATTATAGTAAGATAATATCCCTGTTAAGAGAAACAGGAAGCCCCTTGATTAAATCTTACAACTATCATACTAAGGTTATTCCTGGATGGAATGATTTTATTGCCCCCCTGAAGAGGGAATCGAAAGAAGCCTATGATTTGTGGTGCTTTCATGGTAGACCCAGATTAGGACCAGTATACATAAATATGTGTAGAAGTCGGGGTCGGTATAAGGCGGCCATAAGGCGATGTAAACAGGAAGAAGAGTCTATTCGAGCATCAAAAGCCTGTGAAGCTCGCATAAATAACGATAATAACAAATTTTGGAAATTTGTTAAGAATCAAACAGGTGTCAAAAATGTCCTCCCTCCGACAATCGATGGGGTGTCGGGGGAGGATGAAATTGCAAAGCTGTGGAAAAACCACTACTCTAACATTCTTAATAGTGTGAGTAGGGATAATCTTAAGATAGATTGCAGCGAAACGATTGTGGGAGGGAGAAGGGAAAACATTTTGATATCATTTTCTGAAGTAAAGAGGTTAATTAAAGAGTTAAAGACTGCTTCTGCGTCAGGGGTAGATGACTTCAGAGCTGGGCACTTGCGGCATATTTTGCGGTACTGCGGTACTGCGGTACTACCAAACTACCAAACCGGGACCGCATAACGCAGTACCGCAAAGGATCGCTGAAAGTACCGCAGTACCGCTACCGCATTCAAATTTCCGCGTACCGGTTTGGTACCGGTTTGGTAGTTTGGTAGTACCGCAGTACCGCAGTACCGCAAAATATGCCGCAAGTGCCCAGCTCTGGATGACTTATCGAATGAGCACTTAAAATATGCAAATGACGTAGTATGTCTGCATATATCATTGCTCCTATCAGCCATGCTTGCTCATAGCTATATCCCTGCAGAGTTCATGAGGGTATATATCTTGCCCCTGGTCAAAAATAAGTACGGAGACATTCTGTCCAGCAATAATTACAGGCCTATTGCTGTCGCTTCCTGCTTCTCGAAACTACTAGAAAAACTCTTATTACGCCGATTAAATGATTTCCTATGGCCATCTCCCAATCAGTTTGGCTTTAAAAGGTCCCACTCAACTGACCTGTGTATCTATGTACTTAAAGAAACAATATCCAAATATATTGACAGTAATTCAACCATTTATAGCTGTTTCCTTGATATAAGTAAGGCATATGATAGGGTGAACCACAATATTTTATTTGCAAAACTAGAAGATAGGAAGGTTCCCATGTACATATTAAATTTATTGAAATTTTGGTATTCCCACCAATCTTTCACTGTTAGGTGGGGCAATGTACTATCCGAGTGTTTTGGCTCCTCTTGCGGGGTAAGCAAGGCTCCTTGCTCTCCCCTATGCTGTTTAATGTGCATATTGACGGATTAATTGCTTCACTTAATGAGGCAACAGTAGGATGTTGTATAGATAACACAAGGATAAATAACTTAGTTTATGCCGATGATATGGTGTTAATAAGTCCCTCTGTTAAAGGTCTGGATCGGCTACTAAATGTCTGCGAAGTGTATTCGCAGAAACATGATATTCTTTTTAATGTTACAAAAACTAAGGTTATGCAATTTCATCCTTAAAGCTGTAATCAGCCAGCTGATATAAGGTTTAAAATGAATGGTGAAATAATTGAGGAAGTACAAGAGTTTAAGTATTTGGGTCAAACTATTACCAGCTCCTTGAGTGATGACTCGGATATAAGAAAACAATCTCGAAGCCTGTGTGCTAAAGCGAATATGACCATAAGGAACTTTCGTTTCTGTACAAGTGAAGCTAAAGGCACATTCTTTCGTACTTTCTGCAGTAATATATACGGTCAGCAACTCTGTATGAATTATAAAAAAGGTTCTGGCAGAACCCCAAATTTGCTGTACAACAGGTCTTTTAGACTCTTACATAAATTACCCCCGAGATGCTCAGCTTCGCAAATGTTTGCTACCCGCAATGTCCCGAGCTTCCCGGAGGTAACAAGACGTGCTCAATACAGTCTAATGCAAAGAATTAAAAAATCAACCAACCCGATCATCCAAGCTATCCATGAGTCCTGCCATTTATCCTCTAAGCTATGGACTTCTTAGTACGAAAACGTCTGTCTGTAGCTCCACTTAACGTCGACAGTGCAGTATTATTTCTAATCAATTGTATATATTTCTATCCTTAGTATATGAACTGTCATTGTATTAATAATATTTGTCATATGGACTATAGTCTGCCAATAAACCTTTTCATTTTCATTTTCAATAGCCCTCTCTCTTCCCCTAGTTCCCAACCCTTCGTTCAAGTACGTAATGGAGCCCCATTGAGAAGACCTAAGACTTGTCTACCAGTAATAACAAACAATAAGTTTTCTGTTTTAGGTTTCGAAGATGCTGATGAACCGGAAATACGACTCGTTGGCGATTCCATTGTTCGAGGGCAGCTCGAGGAATTCTGTGGGAGAAACCCTCGTCGTAGGTGCCGTTACTGCTACTCTGGTGCAAGGGTGGAGGATATAGCTAATAGTTTGACCATTTTTCAGACGGAACCTCTGAGGACACAACGTATGTTATTCATGTCGGTACTAATAACGTTTTAAATTCTAGATCGGAAGAGCTGCTGGCCAGGTACAGGGACTTACTAGAGCGACTAAAGGAAAAAAGTAATAAGATTGTTTTAACAGGTATACTTCCTCGAATTAATTATCCAACGTAGCGATTTGTACAGCAAGGACCTATATCAACAATAACCTAAAGTCTCTTTGCCAACAGGAAGGAGTACATTTTGCAAATTTTTGGAACAGTTTCTGCGGCAGGAGGGACTTGTTCCTTGAAGATGGACTTCATCTTAATGACGTTGGAGCTGCGCGTTTAAGAAGACTATTTCATAATACTGTCTCTTTTCAGGCTGCCGTAACTCGAACGGTCCCGGCGTAATTTCCTCAAATTTCCCCTGCGCTCGCGAAGGTGTCGCAATTACAAACAATTTGAAGGTTCTATCCTTAAATGCTCGTAGCCTACAAAATAAAATAAACGATTTTTTTTTCTTTAATTGTTTGGAAAGACTATGATTTAATTGCGATAAATGAATCGTGGCTTAGCACTGAAACACGTGACTTTGTAGGGGAGTATCAAATTAGAGGTTATAGACTTTTTGTTAAAAACAGAATAGGTAGGCGAGGAGGCGGTGTTATGTTGTATATCAAAGATAATATTGCGAACGTTATAGAAGTAAAGCACACAATTCCAGAACCGATAGATTCAACTATAGCAGAACTTAAATTGAACGATTTCAAACTTGTTGTTGCGGTTATACAGTATATAGGCCCCCTAATCAAACGGCTGATACGGACGAAGCTTTATATCATGAACTAAAGAGAATAATAGGTAGTGAGCAGGCTTTACTTATGGGTGACTTTAAATGCGCCAACGTGAATTACAAGGTAATCGTTTAGTTAATTTTCTCGAGGATAACTTTCTTATTCAAAAGGTTGGGGAACCTACGAGGTTGGACAGTATTTTAGATTTAGTAATAATTACGGATGATAGGCTAATCACTGATCTTCAAGTGATAGAACCGTTAAGCAAGAGCGATCACAATATGGTAGACTGCAGTGGTTCCCAAACTTTTTAAGTCATTACTCCATTTTCACATGGATACCTTTATAACGACCCCCACCCTACCTGTACCCCACATAAAGTCAGTCCCAGTGTTGCCATGTCGTTTATTTATGTACTTTCTGTACTTTAGAGGTATTTGCAGAGTACCAAATTACACCACTAAAAAAGCAAAATTACACCAATAGGTAATTTACCCATAGTTTGGGAAACGCTGTGGCAGAGTATGTCCTCTCAGTAAGTCACTCGAAACCAGCTAACTCGACTAAAATTCCTAACTTCCAGCACGCAGACTTTTGTAAATTTCAAAATAAATTGTCACACGTCAATTGGAAAAACGTAATGGGGATCTCCAACGCAAAACTAATGTGGGGATCGTTTGAAACAGTATTTAGGACTATAAATGGGGAATGTGTACCGTACAAAATTAAGCGTGCGAAAGTAAACAACAAGCCCTTGTGGTTTACTTCTAGAGTAGTAGTCATTATAAAGAGTAGGGATAGGGCTTATAGGCTACATAAGTGCGATAAAGACAATTTGTGGTTACGAAACAACTACATATCTCTAAGGCGTAAAGCGAAAAGTGTAATAAAAAAGTTCAAGCGCGAATTTGAAATCTCCATAGCTTGTGACGGTAAAAAAAAAAACCAAGCGATTCTTTCAATAGGTCAACAATAGAAATCCAGTAAAAAGTGTCTTGAGGCCGTTGAAAAATGTTAACGGAGAGTTAGTTTCTGAAAACAAGGAAATGGCTACCTTGTTAAACGAATTTTTTACGTCAGTTTTTACTATAGAAGATGTAACGAATATCCCTACGGTCATAGACATAATACCTTTTCATAATGGTAATATTTTGGATAATATTGTGGTTAGTGAAGGAGAGGTAATGCGCTATACTGATAAAATGAAAATGCATAAATCACCGGGGCCGGATTTCATATATCCCATACAACTAAAAGAGTTAAAAGAAAACATTCTTATGCCGCTAACAAAGATTTTTAATGCGTCTTTTTCTGAGGCGTGCGTACCAGATAATTTCAAGTTAGCAAATGTAATACCTATCTTTAAGAAAGGCGATAAAGGTGCGGCGGGAAATTATAAGCCATCTGTTGTAGGTAAGCTACTGGAATCAATAATTAGGGATCGTATAGTCGAACACTTAGAATTGCATAACTTGGTTAGAAATACGCAGCACGGTTTTAGGCGAAACAAATCTTGCTTAGCTAATCTTTTAGAATTTTTTTAAACGTGGTTGAAGTATACAATAGACATCGGGCGGTTGATGTAGTGTATTTAGTTTTTCAAAAAGCGTTTGACACCGTACCGCACAAAAGACTCATTGAAAAAACTAAGGTTCATGGAATCAGGGGTGTAGTAATAAATTGGATAGAAGAGTGGTTGCGAGGTAGGAAACAGAAGGTGGTCGTTGATGGAGCGGGGTCGTGTTGGGTTAATGTAGCGAGCGGCGTTCCTTAGGGTTCTGTAGTGGGTCCCTTGCTTTTTCTTATATATATTAACGATTTAGATGTCGGTCTAGTCAGTACAGTTTCAAAGTTTGCGGATGACACGAAGTTGGGTGGTAGGGCGATTAATAACGAAGATAGAGGTAAAATCCAGAAAGATGTGAATAAAATCGTTGATTGGTCAGTCACATGGCAAATGAGATTTAATGTCCATAAATGCAAAGTTTTACATATAGGTTAGCGTAACGGTAATTTTGAGTATATTATGTCAGGGAAGGAGTTAGCAAGCGTAGAGCAGGAAAAAGATTTAGGAGTTATAGTCAATAGTGATTTAAAAGTAGCGAAACAAAGTACAGCAGCGGTCAATAAAGCGAACAAAGTGCTGGGTTTTATAGCTCGGAATTTTGAGTACAAATCGCGCGATATTATTGTTCCTCTTTATAAATCATTAGTTAGACCCCATTTGGATTACGCGATCCAATTTTGGAATCGCATATGCGAAAAGATATAAACAAAATCGAAAGAGTTCAAAGACGAGCAACTAAGATGATTCCGTCGCTTAGGTAGAAGTCGTACGAGGATAGGCTTAAGGAGTTAAAATTGACTACACTCGAGACTAGGAGGCTAAGGGGTGATCTAATCCAGGTTTTCAAAATTATGAATGGGTTCGATAACGTAGATAGAGATAGCTTTTTCGAAATATCTCAATATAATAGGACCAGAAATAAAGGGTGTAAGTTGAAAAGTAGAAGGTTCGAGGCAGCAGTTGCCAAAAACTTTTTTACGCCTAGAATAGTAAATAGGTGGAATAGTTTGTTGGTAGAAGTAATTAGTAGCACGTCTATAACATGTTTAAAAATCGATTAGACGCATATGTTGATTGACTGGGTATAATTTAATGTAGTAAAATTAAGGCTTTGTGGTTCGAAACCCACGTAAAGTTGTAGATCCTCTCCGCCACCACGGAGGACAATACACAATTACGAACACACTTAGGTAGACCAGCCATGATTGGATCCTAGGGTCTTTGTTGGTCTGAAACATTATAACACTATAACATTGTAACAACATCGACACCGCTACAAATAACCTACAAACATACATAAACAGTATACAAGACTGGCTCACACACAATAGACTCAAAGTAGCGCCCACAAAATCAACCATCACCTTGCTAACAAGCAACACAAAAGAACACCAGATAACTCCACAGATTACACTAAACAACACCAACATTCCACACACTCACAGGACCAAAATACTTGGGGTCACATACAACACATCATTATCTTTTGCAAACCACATTCTGGACATTATAAACAAATGTACGTCAAGACTTTACACCCTTAGGGTACTAACAGGCACAAACTTTGGACACCAGCAGGAAACAACATCACTCATATACAAACAATATATTCGCTCAGTTATGGACTATGCTAGCCCATGCTTGGTACCTATTATCTCAAACACACACATAAACACCTTACAGACAATACAAAACAACGCACTTCGTATCATTACAGGATGTACTCAAACTACACCAATAGAACACCTGCACATAGAAACAAAAATACTGAAAGTTAGGGAACATTTAAACATGAGGGGAACACAATTCAATGCAGCAGCGACAACTAACCCACAACACCCTTGCCACTACATGTACATTGTACAATCATGCACCAACACCTCGCACCATTAAGGTAACACCAGAGAGACATTATAACCAAATACTCCATTCCATACCACGCCCCACAGACATCACACAGTACAGAAAACACACACACACACACACACACACCTAACCCACAAAGCACTGACACGACTCGGTCCGAATGCGGTCCTAGGTGCGAAGCCGCCACCCATTGACAGGTCAGAGACCAGCCTGAGCAGATCGGATCGAGTTAACTTAGTACGATTCCGATGTGGACATCACCCTCAACTTACAGACATATAAAAACAGACTAGATAACTCCACAGACGACACCTACCACCTGTGCCAGGACACACCACAAACAATTGAACACATTATGACAGACTGTACCGCTCTAGCACAACATAGAACACAACACAACATCACTAGTGCGCTGAACCTCTGGTCCACTCTGAAGAGGGCGATCGGTTACCTGCGTGCCGCCGACTTGCTCCTCGATCAGGGTGGGTTGATCGGCTAACCAACAACAACAACAACTTGCCCAAAAATTACTAAATTTAAACAACTGCAAACTGATTTACCCTGTTTGATAGTTGTTCATTTTTTTTCTGCTTCAATAAAGGATTTTGTTAATTTTTTTGAGTTTACGAACGTAAAACACGACATTACCCAATATTTGGTGACTTCATACCCTTGCAATGATTTAAAATTTTCTAAGCAGTGCTTAGAGGTTAGAAATAAAGCAAATAAAAATGTCAGGTATTATTAAGAGAAATTTTGTTTTTTTCAAAAGCTGTCACAAACAAACAAGAAATTGTTGTTAACTAATTTACGGCCAAGTATTTTTCCAAGAATAATTTACGGTCAACTTCTGTACTATTGCCACATATTCTAATGGCTTGTTCATTTCATTTATTAGATAGTTGATAGCGTGGTTTGTAGAAGTGAGTGTTGTATCGTCTGCATACTGAATACAATTTAATGTTGATGATTGATAAAAATCATTTACATGCATTAAAAAGTAAAGATCCAAGAATAGATCCTTGTGGAACCCCACTTTCCAATACAGCCTATTCTGATGAAATGTCATTTACTTTAACATACTTATGGAAAATTTGGGAGTACCGAAATGGAAGACCCACCTAATCTTGGATAAGCCATATTGACATTAAAAAAAATAACAACAATAAAAAATAACTCAGAAGGAGAACATGAACTCTTGCTGAGAAAAATTAAAAAGACACCAACGAAAAAACAAATATGGGATGAAAAGAAAAAAAGATCCCATAGCTAGAAATAGCAGCACGGTTTTAAGAAGAAGAAAAAGATCGGGAAGAGGATAAGCAGAATAACAGGGCGAGAAGCTGAATAAGCATAAGCTGATTAAGCATAAGAACAGCGACGGAAAAAGCCGGAATAAAAATGTTATTAGTGGTGTCAAGAGATAAAATTATAACAGTTTCAAGGTAAGAAGTTCATAAATTTCCCTTCGGTTATTAAATTTAGGTTAAATAAGCTGACATTTCAGCTGTAATTGTTTAACAAAAGAGTATGGAAGTCCTGTTTATGGACAAATAGTTAGGCTGGTTCATCTTTGGCCTAGGTCTTCCATCTCCAACGTAGCCTAGGTTGTGTTTAGGCTACTCTGGTTGGAGCAGGACCTATTTTTTCCATATCTATAATGGTGGCCCGTGTGGGGAAGGGTTATTTGCTGTGAAAACCTTAACCTTGAATAAAATAAAATAAAATAAATTAAAACAAAAAAATAATAAAATTACGCCTTATCAAACATTTTGACATCTGAACAGAATTTATTCCATGTTTGGCTTTTTCAAATACTTACTACATATAAATAATAATAAATTACGAAGCCCTAACAAAATAAAAATAAGAAATAATTCAAATGCTTCAAAACTTATCATTTGGTCATAAATGTGGTAAAATTCTAGAATAAGGGTAATCCGAAGCCTAGCCTATTTAACCAAAATAAAGCTTATTTATAGAGTTGAAAGGGTTTTAGGATTTTGGGGACTTAATTTTGGAAAAATAAAATAAACAAAATATGGCTGAATGTGAAGCAATTGAGGCAAAGATTAAATCATTAAAAAGGAAGAGATCAGCAAGGAAGGGAGTCATTACCAGGCTTTTAACTACCTTTAATAGCAAAGAAAATCCAAATAAAAGGGATTATGATACTATTTTGGGTGGTTTAAATAGAATTAAACAGGAAATAATAATTATAGACGAGGAAATTGTTACAGAAACTGATGGGTTAAATGTTGGTGAAGAGACATATACAGCACTTTTGTGTGAACAAGAACAGAATATTTTTGAAATAGATTCTCACATAAATGAATTATATGCTGCTTTAGATAATCTACCAAATAATTTAGAGGCTACAAATCAAAGTTTGATTGAGGCCTTCAGAAATGTATCCATTTCTAATGATGACAATAAACAACTAAAAGCCAAGTTACCAACATTACAAGTACCAATATTTGAGGGTGATCGAACAAAATTTCAGTCTTTTCTAGAAAAATTTGATAGTTTAATTGGCAACAAAGATTATATATCTGATGTTGACAAATTCAGTTATCTGCTTAATTATTTAAAGGGCCCAGCCCTAAAACTGGTTGATGCCTTACCGGCAATTGGCAGTTCATATAAAATAGCTCTCAAATTACTAGAAAGAAATTTCCTAAATAGAAAAGAAATAGTAAATGATTTAGCAATAAAATTAAAAAATATAAAACCAGCCAAGGATAACCATCAGGATCTGTACAATTTCTATTGTGAAATTGAATGCATGTTAGGTCATCTACAAAATAATGACATAGATCTAGAGAAATCAGCATGGTTTATCCAAGCCATAATATTTGATTGTTTACCTACCCAAATTAGGGATATTTTCCAAAGAATAACGGGAAATACATACCCTACCCTTGGTGAAATAAGGAATGAATTTCCAAATGTTTTGTCAATGTACAAATCTTCAAAGATTGATTCACAAACAAAGATTGATTCACACAAACAAAGATTGATTCACAAATAAACCAAACAAAGATTGATTCACAAATAAACCAAACAAAGAAAATTCAAACAAACAAAACCACAACGCAACAACAACAAAAAGACAAATCAGAACAAAAAGTGATAGGTCTAACTCCTACACTACAAAATTTTAATGTTACGACAGAATTTGTACGTAAGTGTAAATTTTGTTCGGCTGATGATCACAATAGCACACGATGTACTAAATATGTAGACTTAGAATCCCGGATAAACAGGTGTTCTCAGTTAAACCTTTGTACTAAATGCACAGCTGCAGGACATACTAACAAAGACTGCAAAACAAAAATAAGATTCAAATGTGTTAATTGTGGAAGTTTAAATCATGTCTCTTGTCTTTGTGATTCATTTAAAAATTCAAATAAACAAAACCTAAAGAAAAATGAAAAAACATTTAATGGACATATATCAATAAATAATGTCAATAAAAATTCTAGTGTACTCCTACCTACAATAACCTTGGATTTAAAAAATAAAGAAGGTGGGACAACTCCTATAAGATGTCTAATAGATTCTTGTTCCCAACAAACATTTGTAGATCAATCATTAGTTAATCAATTAGGCCTACAAACTCATAAAAATGAACAAGAATTGTGTATAACATCATTTGTCAAAGAAAATGAACAGAAAGAAAAATATAGTACAGTCAATTTAGATCTGGATATACCCACAGAGAATAAAACAACAAACATAGAAGCAGTAGTCATTGAACAAGTTGGTCAACAAAAATTTAAAATACCAAATTTAAAACAAGTAATACAACAACTTAAAAAGCAATATAAAATTGCAGATAGAAATTTAAATGATGATACAATAGATAATGTTCAAATGTTAATTGGAGCTGATTATATTCACTTAATTCAGAAGGGCATAGTCAGAATAGGAGATGGGATTGCTCTAGATACTCACTGGGGTATAGCTCCACTGGGACACATAGATAAATATAAAATAACAATGAAAAATAAAAATATATGACTAACAAACTTGCCCTATTATGACAAGGTCTTACACAACTCAAATAATGACATAAATACTGAAATATTAAATAAATCATTAACAACTGAAGAATTAGATAAAGGTGTACAACAGCTCTGGCTATTAGAGTCAGTGGGGGTGCAAGATGGTGATCATACAGATGAAAATCAATTAATGGTTGAAAATTTTGAAAATACCATCATGTATGAAAATGGCCATTATTCAATTGAACTACCTTGGAAGATCAATAGTCCAAAATTAAATGATAATCTAAAGGTAGCTAAAGGTCATCTCTATAATTTGATGAAAAGATTAAAAAATGACAAGAGAATTAAAATGTATGATGATGTTTTCAAGGACCAGTTAGAAAAAGGCTTCATTGAAGAAGTTAAAGATCACCCCTTTAAAAAAGACAACTGCCATTATCTTACTCACACAGGAGTCTATAGAAAGGATGCACCCACAACAAAACTTAGAGTTGTGTATAACTGTAGTCTTAAAGATGGCAATAAGCATAGCTTGAATGACTGTCTCATAGAGGGGCCTAATCTTATTTCAGACCTTGTAAAAATCCTTCTAAGATTTAGATTAGATGACTATGCAGTTCAAAGTGATATAAGCAAAGCTTTTTTGAGAATTCATCTGAAAAATAACTATGACAAAGATCAACTAAGATTCTTGTGGTTTAATGATCCATATGACTTAAATAAAGGGTTTAAAACATTTAAATTTAATGTGGTTTTGTTTGGAGCAAATGCAAGTCCTAGTTTACTGGCTTTAACCATCAAACATCACTTAAATTTGTATGATGAAAATGATTTAACTGTTCAGTTCTTGAAAGATCACTTCTATGTAGATAACCTTGTAGGATCAACCAAAACAGAGTCAGAATTAAATGAAGTTTACATAAAAGCAGATAAAATAATGAAAGAAGGTAATTTTGAATTAAGAGAGTGGATCACAAATAATGAGAGACTAAATCAAAAAATAAAATCAGAAGACAAAGGATTAACAGAACCAACAAACAGGGTGAAAACATTAGGCATGATCTGGGATTTGAACTCAGATTCTAAAGTTCATGACTCACTCTGCACAAAAGGCTACACCTTAGATACAACAGCTAACACAAAAAGAAAGATCTTATCCGAAAGTTCAAAAATATTTGATCCTATGGGTTTACTCCTTCCTTCTACTATCAGATCCAGGGTTCTTTTACAAGAATTTTGGAAACAGAAAGTAGACTGGGATGATCCTATAACCAATAAACAACAAGATAGCTGGAAAAGGTTAGCTAAAGATCTCAATAAACTACAAAACATAAATATTCCCAGAGTTTGTGGACACAGAGATACACCTCAAACCTTGCATGTATTTGGCGATGCCAGTGAAAAGGTGTATGGCTGTTGCGCTTACCTTGTAGGTGAGGATGGCAGCCATTTGATCTATGCCAAGGGGAAAGTAACACCCTTAAAACAAAAGAAAACTATTCCTCAGCTTGAACTACTTGCGGGTTATCTAGCTGTAAAAATAACAGTATTTCTCCATGAAGTCTATTATGATGTAAACATCACAACTACATATATTTGGCTTGACAGTCAAATCTGCTTGGCATGGATCAACTCTGATGAGTTAAACTCAAAAAACATCTTTGTCCGTAACAGATTAAGAGACATTAAAGAAGCTAGACAAAATTTGGACATAACCTTCAGATACATTCCAACAAAACAAAATCCTGCAGACTTTCCACAAGAGGATTATCCTGTAAATTACTAAAATCCAACAAAAATTGGTTTCATGGACCTGAATTCATTCAGGATGAAACAATGTGGCCAGCAGAACAAATTAATGTAAAACTTAACATGATAACCACAAATAAAGTTGAGCCACTATTAGATTATAACAATTATTCTGACTTTGGCAAACTTGTAAGGGTAACATCTTACTGTCTCAGATTCATTCACAACTGTTTAAAGAAAATAAATAAACAAAGAAATAATGATAATGAAATGTATACAAGTCTAGCTACCAAATATTGGATTAACCACATACAACAAACAGAATACAAAAATGAAATAGATTTTCTAACAATTGGTAAACAAATGAACAAAGTACCCTCTGTGGTAATAAACTTGAATCTTTACATTGACAAAGATGGCTTATTAAGATGTAAGGGTAGATTAAACAAATCACAAATCACATATAACAGTAAACAACCCCTTCTTCTTCCTAGGTTCCATCACATTACAACCCTAATTATTAGAGAGAAACACAATGAACTTTATCACATGGGCGTTCCACAAACATTAAATGCCATTAGAAAGTTGTATTGGATACCCAAAGGCAGAATGACTGTAAAGACAGTTTTGAATAACTGTGTCACCTGCAAAAGGATTCATTCCAGATCTTTCAGGAAGACCAATCCTCCTGATTTGCCAACAGAGAGAGTCACCTTTAATAGGCCTTTTGAAACAGTTGGCATAGACTATACAGGAAGTTTGACTGTTGGTCTGGGAACAACAGAACAAAAAATGTACATCATACTTTACACATGTTCATCTTCTAGAGCAGTCAGCTTAGACATAGTGAGTGATCTCTCCGCAGAATCATTTGTCTATAGCTTTAGAAGATTTTGTGCTAAGCATTCTGTACCCAAAATTGTTTGGACAGATAATGCAACCTATTTCAAGGCTGGTGAAAACCAAATAAATGACATATTACAAAATTCACATACCATAACATATCTACAAAATAACAAAATAAAATGGAAATACATCCCTGTTGCATCACCATGGTATGGAGCAATCTGGGAAAGGAATATCCAAACAATAAAGAATTGCCTAAAGAAATCAATAGGTAAAAAACAAATTGAATTCTTTGAACTTCTCACTCTCATTAGTGAAATTGAGAATGTTGTCAATAACAGACCTCTTACTTATGTAGGGGATAATATTAATGATGTAGAGCCTCTCACCCCAAATCATTTGATTAAGGGAGAAGTCATTAACCTTCTACCTGATTACAATATCTCCTTGGATGATCCACCTTGGAGTGATAATAATCATGATTTGCAAAATAGATTATCACAAATAACAAATATAAAAACAAAATTTAAAAAGCAATGGAGTGATGAATACCTTGTTGGGTTGAGAGAAAGACATAAATATATACAAAACAAAGACTGGGTTAATGAAATCAGGGTAGGAGATGTAGTTCTAATTAGACAAAATACACCAAGACAGTGTTGGCCATTAGGTAGAGTTTTAGAACTAAAAACTGGGGAAGATGGATTAACCAGGGTTGTAAAACTTAAAACTGCTTCAGGTGAAACTATAAGAGATGTATCACTCTTATACCCCCTAGAAGTAGGACCAACTACTGTTAACAAAAATGATCAAGATGATGAATCTATAATAGATTCTGATGATGATCAAAATTTGACCCAAACTATACCAAACCTAACCTGTTCAATAAATGATGTAACTAGTCCTACTACTACAATAACCTATACCACAAATAGTAGACCACAACGTTCAACTGCTCTACGAGCTAGGCAGATGTTACAACAAAAGATAAGGGCTGGAGTATTGTAATATTTCCTATGGAAAATAAATTAAAATGCAACACCCTTTCATTTTGAAAAGGGTGAGGACTTTATAAAATGCTACACTTTTTATATTAAAAAGTGAGGAAAAACAAAAATGGAATAACAAATAAAACATAAATTATAGGTAATCTAAGATGGGTTAACAAATATTAAAGAAAAAATTGGGTTTCACATGCAATTTTTCCTTTCTGGCTGGCCCCAATGTATGGAAAATTTGGGAGTACCGAAATGGAAGACCCACCTAATCTTGGATAAGCCATATTGACATTAAAAAAATAATAACAATAAAAAATAACTCAGAAGGAGAACATGAACTCTTGCTGAGAAAAATTAAAAAGACACCAACGAAAAAACAAATATGGGATGAAAAGAAAAAAAGATCCCATAGCTAGAAATAGCAACACGGTTTTAAGAAGAAGAAAAAGATCGGGATAAGAGGAATAAGAGAATAACAGGGCGAGAAGCTGAATAAGCATAAGCTGATTAAGCATAAGAACAGCGACGGAAAAAGCCGGAATAAAAATGTTTATTAGTGGTGTCAAGAGATAAAATTCATAACAGTTTCAAGGTAAGAAGTTCATAAATTTCCCTTCGGTTATTAAATTTAGGTTAAATAAGCTGACATTTCAGCTGTAATTGTTTAACAAAAGAGTATGGAAGTCCTGTTTATGGACAAATAGTTAGGCTGGTTCATCTTTGGCCTAGGTCTTCCATCTCCAACGTAGCCTAGGTTGTGTTTAGGCTACTCTGGTTGGAGCAGGACCTATTTTTTCCATAATACTGGTGACGATTAGAGATATGACTTAAACAAATTTAACATATTTCCCCTTATGTGTTTAATTTATCTAGTAAGATACGAATATAATGTGAGAGCGTATCAAAGGCTTTCGACAGGTCGAGGAAAACTTATTTGCACCTGATGTGGTCAGTTTCAACTGAAAGCCTTTTGTTCTCCATAATAAATCTTTCTCCCTCCGCAATTGTAATTGTTGTTGTTGTTGTTGGTTAGCCGATCAGCCCACCCTGATCGAGCAAGCCGGCGGCACGCAGGTAACCGATCGCCCTCTCCGGAGTGGATCAGAGGTTCAGCGCACTAGTGATGTTGTGTTGTGTTTGTGGTACAGCTGTACAGTCTGTCATAATGTGTTCAATTGTTTGTGGTGTGTCCTGGCACAGATGGCAGGTGTCGTCTGTGGAGTTGTCTAGTCTGTGTTTATATGTCTGTAAGTTGGGGTGATGTCCACATCGGAATCGTACTAAGTTAACTCGATCCGATCTGCTCAAGATCAATGGGTGGCGGCTTCGCACCTAGGACCGCATTTGGACTGAGTCGTGTCAGTGCTTTGTGGGTTAGGTGTGTGTGTATGTGTTTTCTGGATTGTGTGATGTCTGTGGGGCGTTGTACGAAATGGAGTATTTGGTTATAATGTCTCTTTGGTGTTACCTAAATGGTGCAAGGTGTCGGCGCATGATTGTACATGTAGTGGCAAGGGTGTTGTGGATTAGTTGTCGCTGCTGCCATGAATTGTGTTCCCCTCATGTTTAAATGTTCCCTAACTTTCAGTATTTTTGTTTCTATGTGCAGGTGTTCTATTGGTGTAGTTTGAGTACATCCTGTAATGATACGAAGTGCGTTGTTTTGTATTGTCTGTAAGGTGTTTATGCGTATGTTTGAGGTAATAGGTGCTCAGCATGGGCTAGCATAGTCCCTAACTGAGCGAATATATTGTTTGTATATGAGTGATGTTGTTTCCTGCTGGTGTCCAAAGTTTGTGCCTGTTAGTACCCTAAGCGTGTTAAGTCTTGACGTACATTTGTTTTTAATGTCCGGAATGTGGTTTGCAAAAGATAATGATGTGTTGTATGTGACCGCAAGTATTTTGGTCCTGTGAGTGTGTGGAATGTTGGTGTTGTTTTGTGTAAGCTGTGGAGTTATCTGGTATTCTTTTATATTGCTTGTAAGCAAGGTGATGGTTGATTTTGTGGGCGCTACTTTGAGTCTATTGTGTGTGAGCCAGTCTTGTATACTGTTTATGTATGTTTGTAGGTTATTTGTAGCGGTGTCGATGTTGTTGTGGGTGGATGTTAGAGTGTCTTCTGCATATGATAATAAGGTAAGCTTGTTATCTATGGGTGTTGGAATGTCATGCATGTATAAGTTGAACAGTGTTGGTGAGAGAACAAAGCCTTGAGGGACCCCGTTCGGAAAAAGCTTGTTTTTGGATGACTTGCCTTAAATGTGACACGTGAGTATCTTCCTGAAAGATAGTTGCTCAGCCACCTTTTGGTGTTATTGTGCATGTTTGTGCTGAGTATTTTGTTTATGAGAGGGAAACGTGTGATAGCATCAAATGATTTACTAATGTCTATTGTTGCTAATAGTGTACGTTGAGCTGGTCGTCTGGAGTTGATGCCATCTATTATGTGCTGCGTGAGGTTTGTGAGTAATGTCGTGGTTGAGTGGTGAGGTCTGAATCCCTGTTGAGTAGGCGATAGTGGTATGTGTGGGTTGGTGATTTGTAAGATTAGTCTTTCTGTTACTTTGGAAGGTGCGCATATTAAAGTAATGGGTCTATAGGAAGCTGGTTCTGTTGCATTTTTGTTTGGTTTGAGTAGTGTAATAATTTTACCTTGTTTCCATATGTTAGGAATAATACAGTGTTGGTATGAATATGTGCTGATGTTTGTGAGAGCTAGTATTCCCTGTGGGCCCAAGGTGTATGTTAGATATGTTGTCTGGTCCAGTAGCCTTCGAATTCTTAATGTTTTTGATGATCTTGGTGGTCTGTTCTGTATTGAAGGGTGTAATGGTCGTTTCGAGTCTGTAGGTTTCTTGTTTCTGGCTGTTTGTCTGTCTGCGGTTTCTGGTTGTTGTCTCTGTTTAAGTGACTTATCTTTGCGTAGTGATTAACTAGAATGTTAGCTTGTTGTAGATATTATTTTGGCTGCGACAGATACCTGCGTGTGAGGTGTGAATGACACTGTTATAGTGGATAATACTGTTTATAATCTTGTAGTCTGGATGTATCTGTGGAGTAGTTTAGTGTTGTTATGAATTCCCTAAATGGTTTCTGTTTGTTTTTCTATAAGTTTGTTGTTTATTTCTATGTTGAGCTGTTGTATCTGCTGTTTTATTGCTTCTGTGTGTGATGTTTATGTGCTATGTTTGAGGTTGTTACGTTGCCTTATGAGGTGGGCTATTTCTCTAGTGAAATTTGGGTTGTATTTCCTAATGTTGCCCTTGGGTATGTATTTATTTGCATTATTGATGATCTGATTGAATGTCTTGAGTGTTGTATTGATGTTTATGATGGGTGTGTTGTTTAATGTGGTGAATTGTTCTTCAGTCTGTATTTTGAACTGTTCCCAATCAGCTTTCTTGTAATTTCTGTAAATGTGCCTAAGGCTGTTTGGGGCAGAGTGTAGAACGTGTTGTAATGATGATGGGCAGGTGGTCTGATGACAGTTGTTTTTCTGTTCTTCAGTGTGTGTGTGTTGCTAGTTAGTGGGAACAGAACGTTATGTCTGGGGAGGAGTTTAAGTATCCTGCTTGATGTGGTATGTGTGTATGTTCTTCTGTGTTTAGTTTATAGTAGTAATGTAAGCGCTGAATTTGTACCTTAAGAGAGTTTGGTTTGGTGGGGAATTGCGGTTGGCAGTTCTCTGAAATGCGGCATTCAAAGTAATGAAACGAGTTGCGTGTTCTATTCTGATTACACTAGGCAACAAAGATTTTGTTACAGAAGACCAAATAGGTGCTCCTAGCTAATTTCGGTATGCTGATTTCAAATCTATAATTAGATTTTTTCTATCACGTCTAGATTTTGTGTAAAATGCAAATCACTTTTAGTAAAATTTTCTACCACGTCCAGATTTTGGTTTTAATCGGCTTAATGCCAGTAATATGAAACTTGCTTTTCAAGGTTAAAGCAATTTTTTTTGCCAACTATATACAAATTCAAACAATTTTGATAAATAAAATTTATCCCGAGTTGGCAACACTGAGTCAAGAGCATAGTAACGGGCAACGGCCCAACGGTCAGTCGCTACGTGACAGTCAAGCAGAACGGTTGTTGAAGCTCTCTGCTGATGAGCAAGTGACAGGTTGTGGTGACTTGTGTGTTTTTATAGCATTTGTTTTGTACTACGGTGTGTATTTCTTTTTATTTTGCACATCGTAATAATTACTTTCTACGTTTTTTCAGATATTGTATGGTAATTCAAAATGGCATCAAATAGACGTGCTTGTGTAAATCACCCAGACAACTTCTGCTTTGTCTGTGAACAATATACACCTAAGCCACAACGTAGAAACATAACAAAGATTAAACTTGCCTACAAGTGTTATTTTGACTAAGTTAGGAGACCAACAGAGGGACTGGGCACCACATATTTGCTGTGCACAGTGCAATGCAATGTTAATAGCTTGGATGAATGGTAAAAGAAAAGCTATGCCGTTCTCAGTCCCCATGGTTTGGCGTGAGCCGAAAAATCACTTCAATGATTGTTATTTTTGTTTGACAAAGATTGCTGGTTTCACAAAGAAAAACAAATCAAAGATCACGTACCCAAACTGCGAATCAGCAATGAAACCAGTACCACATGATGAAACAAATCCACCACCAGTTCCACCAGCAACGATAACAGACAGCAGTTCATCTGAAGATTCTGCTAGTGATATAGAAACAGGGAAAGATGGCATATATGTTCCAGATGCAAATATTTCCCCACATTTGTTAAGTCAAGCGGAGTTAAATGACTTAGTGCGCGATTTGGAATTACCAAAAGAAAAGGAAGAGTTGCTTGGTTCAAGACTTCAAGAATTTAATCTTCTCCAACCAAACACCAAAGTTTCCCATTTCCGCCATCGCCATTTGCAGTTTTCATCATTTTACTTACAGGAAGAAAACGTTTGTTTCTGCCACGATATCAGTGGTCTGATGCAAGGGATTGGCTGTCGCTATGATCCAAAAGAATGGAGACTGTTCATTGACTCTAGTAAAGCTAGCCTTAAAGCTGTATTACTGCACAACGGCAATGAAAAACCTTCAATACCTGTAGCACATGCCACTGGCCTTAATGAGACTTATGAATCGATGAAACTGCTGCTAAGACTCATCAAATATAAGGACCACACATGGAATATTTGTGGCGACCTTAAAGTTGTATCATTACTTCTTGGGTTACAGTTGGGCTACACAAAGCATATGTGCTTTTTGTGTCTATGGAACAGCAGAGATGACAAGAACCACTACAAAAAACATGATTGGCCATCTAGAACTGAACATGTTGTTGGTAAATACAATGTGAAACACCCAGCACTTATTGACCCTCAGAAAGTACATCTTCCACCACTTCACATTAAACTTGGCCTTATGAAAAATTTCGTGAAGGGTATGGATCATCAAGGTAGTGGTTTCCAATATTTAAAGGATAAATTCAAAGGAATATTGACAGATGCTAAGCTAGAAGCTGGAGTTTTCACTGGACCACAGATCCGCAGTGTCATCCACGACTCATCGTTTCCATCTAACCTAAATGAGAATGAACTAGGAGCATGGACATCTTTCGTTGAAGTTGTCAAAAATTTTCTTGGAAACCACAAAGCTGAAAACCACCGTAAACTCGTAGAAAACATGCTTAAATCTTATGAAATAATGGGATGCAGAATGTCTTTGAAAATTCATTTTTTACATTCTCATCTTGACTTCTTCCCGGCCAACCTTGGGGCTGTAAGTGACGAGCATGGTGAGCGCTTCCACCAACAGATCTCAGTTATGGAAAACAGATACCAAGGTAATTTCAACCCAAATATGATGGGAGATTATTGTTGGTTCCTGCAGAAGGAGAGCTCGTCATCCTACAAGCGACAAAGGAAGAGGACACACCAAAGTTTCACTTAAGAACAGGAATTTGCCTTTCAGTAGTAACAACAAAATACTAACGCGCTTTGGGTGGATGGTTGGGCGCAGGGGTGGTAACTCCGCTGTCTGTCTTAAGCCAGAATAAAGGAGGAAAGACATCCCTGTTCACTAATTATTTAAGTATGCTTAACATAAAACGTGGCACGGAAAAGTAGCTTAGACGGCTTTCGTAATAGAAGCGGGTGAGAAAAAAAATGAAAAATAGGGGTTTTCGGTTACACAAAATCTGGACGTGATAGAGAAATTTTGATATCAGATCTGAAATCAGCATCACCGCTTTAGTAGGAATCAGTAGTTCACGTGTCTGTAACAAAAAAAAAGTTGAAATTTGTTGCCTAGTGTTATCAACGTTTTCCGTATTATGTTTACAAAGTGTACAATGTGGTCATAGCTTACTTTTTCTTTAAGTTAAAGACCGTGTATATAAGTAAACTACCATTACATCATTCTTGAGTTTATATTACAGTGCTTTTTAAATAAAGTTTAAATAAGATTGTGTTTTTTTTTATAGTTTAGGTTTTTATAGACATTTTCTAACAGCATGTTGATAGCGTCTCCTTTGGTGTAACCTTTTCTGAATCCAAATTGCGTTTTTGCTTTAATGTATTTAGCTAAGAATTTGATTTGTTTACTGTATACGATTTTTTAAAATACTTTACTTAAAATTGGTAATATGGCGATTGGCCGGTAATTGGATGGAGAATCAGGGCTACCTGATTCGATTACTGAACAAACCCTGGCTTCCTTTAGATAATAATCAATGAATACACCTTTACTACGGATTCAGTCATAAGTCTTGTGAGTGGAGTTGCTATATCATCTGATATTAAGTTATACATTTTTACTGGAATTGGACTAATACCCGAGTTTTTCAATGTGGCTGAAGTTTCGCTTAACAGAATTGACTCAAAGAAGAATGTACACGTAGGGCGGAGCGTTTTTACACTTTTTTCGATTTTCGTTTTGTAATAGCGCGGAAAAGTGGCTATTCCACGTCAAAAGTGAGTGTGTAAAATCTCAGAGATCTGCAATAATATCTTCTGCCTCCGCACGCGCGTTGAAAATCCAAAAAATGCGCCAAAATACGCATTTTTTCAATATTTTCTTATAGCTTTAATTTTCATCCTACTTTCTTGTAATGGCGAGGAAAAGCATCCTAAAAGTTTATTTTAGACTAGTTTTAAATATTTTTGTCCTGCGATAATATCTTCTGCCACCGCAAACGTTCCAAAATACAAAATCTGCATAAATCACGTATTTTGCATATTCAGCCTATACGCTAATAAATTCACTTTGTACGTCATGTAGTACTCCCACATCGTTCTAGAAGTTTCCCCACAGCCTGGTATGGTGTGTTGCTCGTCATTGCCATACACGGCAATGAGTCAGTGAGTAATGACTGATGAGTCATGACTCACAACACTCTACCAGGCCTTCTTGCTCTCACTTCCCCGCAGTGTTGCGCTAGCTACGTTTCGGGTAAGATGTGGATTGTGTTGCTCTTGCTGTTAATACATCTTTGGAACACGACAACACGCATATATGGACATATACTGCATATTTTAGTGCATAATAATACGTTGGTGTAATATACAAAACTTCTGCAGAATGCAAGAATATTTTACGTTTTAGGAGTAATTTCTTAATTTTTATATTAATTACTGTGTTTTTCACAATGTCAGTACCAGCTCAAGCAACAAGAACTTCTTCAAGTTGGCCTATATTTGGGGCTCCAGCTGATCTAGACAAGAGGTGCCTTCCAACCTATAAGGACGTCATGAAATATTTTCATCAAATAAGGTTGAATCTGAAGACATCGAAGAAAGAGCCTACAGTTGCAGAAATTTCGGGTGTTCTCTCAAAACTCTCGAAGATTTGTGGAAAACAGCCTCTATTCCTACTGTTTCTCATAACCGTGTCGTTCAAATGATTAAAAATTACCATGAAAAATGTCAAAACCTAAAGTCAATAAAAAGGAAACAAGATAGTGACTCATTCAAAATTAAGTTATAAACATTTCAAAATGAGGCAGAAAACAAATTATTTGACATCAGGGCTTGCAAATGTGAAAATTTTGATAAGTGTTCATGTGAAAACCATCTCAAGGTTCCAGCAATTGAACAAGACTTCCTTAAAGATCAGAGAACAACAAGAAAATTGGCAATAGACTCTCTTGATGTTTCACAAACTCGTAAAGATCTAGCAACTATTGCTAGAAGACAACAGAGAATGAAACAGTATGAACCAAAACCATCTACCAGTAAAGGACAAGCAACTGAAACACTGTCATCAACATCAAGTGAAACAGAAGGAGCGGATTCTGATTATGAACCGACACAGAGAATCAAATCGATGGAACAATCTCATCATGGAACAATCTCATCATTGGCTATAGCTTGTGACAGAACTGGTGTGTCAGACAGGTCTGCTGCTATAATTGCTTCGGCTGTTCTTGAAGACGTGGGAATTATAAACGAAAAAGATTTAAGTTCAGTAACAGACAGATGCAAATTAAGGAGAGCTAGAAAAAGAGAGATCTATCATTCAAAAGAGAGATTACGAAGAAGAAACTATGGAGAGTATCTATTTCGATGGAAGAAAGGACAGAACTGCAGTGCAAGAAAAAGTTGGCAGTAAAGGTTATCAAAAAAATATAACAGAAGAACATGTCACTTTGCTTCAAGAACCAAACTCGCATTATATTGGGCATGTAACTCCCGCTTCTGGCTCAGCACAGAGTATATCTTCTGCAATTTTGGATTTTTTTCGCTCATATGAGATTGATACTTCAGAAGTTAAAGCCATTGGATGTGACGGGACAGCAGTTAATACAGGACCAAAAGGAGGAGTGATAAGAAGTATTGAAGAGCACTTTCAGAGAGCACTCCAGTGGCTGATTTGCTTGCTTCACACTAATGAACTTCCCTTGCGGCACATAGTGACTGACATTGATGGTAAAACAACAGGTCCTCATAGTTTTACGGGGCCTATAGGAAAAGAGTTAATTGATTGTGAAAAGAGACCTGTTGTTGAGTTTGAAGCAGTTGAAGCGGAAGAAATTGTAGTTGACAGAGATGATCTGAGCACAGATCAGAAATATTTGGCAGAAATCTATGATGCAGTGTCAAAATGTGAATGTACTCCCTCTCTAGCTCAAAGGAAACCAGGCAAAATGGCACATTCCAGATGGGTGACAACTGCTAACCGCATACTTCGTCTCTACGTTTCAACTGAAGAACCTTCAGACAACCTTAACCCTCTATGGACAGAATTTTCTGTAGGGTTAAGTTATAAATGTGTGTATATGAAAGGTTAGAAATTTGTAACAGTTGTCCATATAGGGTTAAGTGTATCGTGGATTATATTATGAAAGTTTATATTCCAATGTGGTTTCAAATCAAGAGAAATTCTTCAGCAACACAGGGAGCCAAACATATTTATCAAATGATACAACGCTCGAGGTCGTTGAGTGCCCGCTGTATAGAAATAGTTGATCGTGTTATTCAGAGAAATTCCTATTTTTCTCATCCTGAGAATGTTCTCTTTAGTATGATTCACGATGAAACAAAACATATCAGAGAATTAGGATGGAGGAGAATCCTTAAAGCAAGAGATTCTGAGTCAGCCGCAGTGAGAGTGTTTAAATTGCCCACGTTGAACTTTCAGTGCAGTGAGTACTACAACATGATTAACTGGCAAACTTGTGAGCTGTCAGAGCCTCCTCTGACAAAAGTTCTATCACGCTCCGACATCCTGAACTATATCTCATCTGGAGATGTACCTAATTTCATCCCACGCTTTCCTTGCCACACCCAAGCGGTTGAACGGCATATAAAGCTGGTAACAGAGGCTTCAGCTGCAGTATGCAGTTCAGAGGCAAGGGATGGATTTATCAGAGCAAGATTAGAATTCAGAAAGAAAATGCCAAGAACGGAAACAAAAAGTGACTACAGTGTGTAACTAGCCTAAGTCCGATAATGGTAGGGTGGTTGGGTCGGGCAGGGAGGAACTCGAAATGCAGCCACCTCCACGTGGTGAGTTCTGGGTTATTTTGTCAATACAGTACATTCAATATTGACGAAATAAGCGAGGAGCTGCATGCATATTACATAATAAGTCATCAAAAATAAACCAAGCATATGCAAAGTAAACTGCATTGGTGGACCTAAATTATTTAATTGCTCAAATATATAAGCTTCTTAAATTACTAAAATATGATATAATGAATTGTTAATTGCTTTACTTAATACATAATTAACGAATAAACTGTGATGTAGGGCCGAAGTTGACCATAATAGCGTCATTATAAAATACGCTATTTATGTAAATTTTCCCGTATTTTGGAAAGTTTGCGGAGGCAGAAGAAATTATCGCAGGACAAAAATATTTAAAACTAGTCTAAAATAAACCTTTAGGATGCTTTTCCTCGCTATTACAAGAAGGTAGGATGAAAATTAAAACTATAAGAAAATATTGAAAAAATGCGTATTTTGACGCATTTTTTGGATTTTCACGCGTGTGCGGAGGCAGAAGATATTATTGCAGATCTCTGAGATTTTATACATTCACTTTTGACGTGGAAGAGCCACTTTTCCGCGCCATTACAAAATGAAAATCAAAAAAAGTGTAAAAACGCTCCGCCCTAATGTACACTATGTAGTGTGGGTTGTGGCATATATTGTTGATAGTGGCTGTCTGAGTCTGGAATGGCTGTTGCTGTGTTTCTTTCTCTTTTTGAAAAGAATAGGAAATATCCCATAGTCCTTCAGGATTAGATTTTTGTTCGTTGATTTTAGAACAATAATGGCCCTCCGCTTTTGAAGTTTTTATGAGTGAATTTAGTCTGTTATATATTTTATATGTTTGTTCACTGATAATATCATTCTTCCATGATTTATAATTAGAATGTTTACGGTTTGTGCTTATCGTAATCATCGTTTAGATATACTTCATACTAAGTAAATAATGTATGCACAATGCACATGCCATTTTCAGGATATAAAACAAACAAGCAAACACCAATCACCAGTGGTGTATTCGAGGGTGTACGCGGGTATACACTTAGTTCTATTACTAATTTTGAGCGCATCCGTACATCAAAGTATCAGATGATTAATTGAAACGAGTACACGCATTCATCTTTCTATATTTGGTTATTATACAGCGTGTTAACAATTTGAAGACGCTGAGTGCGGTCTCACTGCGTATATGATTATTTTAGAGAACTAACTATACATACATACCAACAAATATGTGAAGTCGGGGTTCGTCAACCACTGTTCTACGTGATACTCAATCAAAACTCGCGAAAAATAAAAAGAATTAACACTATGGCAAAACATTCTTTGTAGAAATTGTTATAATAAATACATTGCTTTTATTACAGTGTTGCGTAAAAATAACTTCAAATATACCATATTACTTTCAAGTATTTTTTTTATCGTATAAATGAAACAAAAATTACGAGTACACCACTGGATTGGCGATCTTAGCTATTTTAGAGTGTCTCTACAGTATACAGTCCCTGAAAGGCCTATTCAGTTATATGATTGGAAACGAGAGCGAACGGCTGAATGTCATTCAGTTACAGTCAAAGCACAAAGCAGAAAACGAAGGAAAATTAGAAAATGGAAAGGTTCGAAGGACTTCAATATCTAATTCATCACTTTATGGGCAGCAAATAAATTACCTTCTTTCTTAATCTGAAAAAACTCAAACGTTCTCCAAAAATCAATAAAGGGTACAAGTGAATTGACCTCCGACTATGTACGATTTTATTTATTTCTTATTCTTTAGAATTACTTTATTAACCCTCTCTCTCTCTCTCTCTCTCTCTCTCTCTCTCTCTCTTTTATTTTCTCCGTTTCACAATACCTTCGTTGACTTCACTCCCTCTTCCCTCATCACAAGATTAGAAAAGTACGCTGCATCGTCTTAATAGGCCTTTTACAGCTGTTATTACTCTTAACATTATAAAGATTATGAGTATTTCTCATGCAACTCAACATTATTTCCACTTCTCTCATGTTACTGCCTTAAGCAATGACTTTGACTCACAAATGTTAGGATTATATGTAAACGCATGAAAAAACCTCATTTCTAAATTTAACTTCAAGCAAAAACTTTATATATACAGTATATATGACGAAATCTTGCATGGCATATCTTATTTTTAAAATCAGAATTTACTTATTGAAAATTTCATGTCCTTTAAAGAATACAAGTGACTTGATTAGTATTTTATAAAGTGATTAGTTGGTTCGTGTATATCGAGTTAGATGACTCGTATTCGTTGAAAATCATTTTGTTTTTTAGTATGGTTCACGATTTTAGGATTCTCAAATCTCAATTATTATTAGCTGTTGTTATAATCTGAAGAAGAATGAAAAGGTGGCTGTTAACTAAATTATGAGTTCTAATTGCAGAGTGAGATAAGTTTGTATGAAACAGTCTTCTGAAACTCTTTATCTAGTAGACAATATTAAACATGCTAATGAACAGCTGAAAATGAAGCTGTCGTGTTCTCAACGTATGAAACATTAGATAATTGCATCATTCTCACTTCGCTATCGTCCGTAGCTCAGCGGGTAACGCCGTTTCCCTATAAGCGAACTGTGGAAACTGAGGTGGTTTGGGGTTCGAATCCCGATGATACTAGTAATAGTAATACGGGAGTTAGAGCAGTGGTCCGCATCAGATGGCCTGAGCGCTGTGCCAGTTTCTGGCCCTTCTGAATAATGTCATCCTCAGTTGAAATTGTAGAGAACGCACGAGGATGTCCTTTTGGAATTTCACTCTTCAATCGGAACAAGACATTGCAGTGTATGCGTTTGTAGTCAGAAGTGAAATTCACTATGATTGGTTCCGAATGAAGAACGAAATTAAAAATATTTCATTCAAATATTTTAAAAATTTCAAATCGTGAAAAGCATTTTCACCTTCTTTTAACAAAAGCCAATTTAAATTCTTAAAACATTAAAATTGAAAGATGCATTTTCAGTTATTTGCAATAAATCTGTTAATGGTAAAGGTGAAATGATTTTAAATAAAGGGGATTATATAAGCAAACTATTTGAAATATGGTCGGTCGCCTCAAAATTTAAAAAAATCAAAGATACATTTCTTATTAACATGCTTAGAGTGGAAGGTAAATTAAATAGATTACGAAAGAACCCTAAAAGCCTACAGGGATAATTCTCCATAAACTATTATAAAAAGTTTTTTGCCTCTGGATCTAAACCTGATGTGTTTGATACATCCACTACCCAAAATTCACAAGCTTAATAAAGTTCCCGTTAGACACTCTTTTGTCTGCATGTGGTACCTATAACTATCAATTAATGGAATTTCTTGTTCTATTATCGCGTATTCAGTTAATAAATTTACTGTAAAAGAAACTTCCTTTCCCTGGTCATATAAGAAATTTAAAAAATGTTAATTCATATTTTACGTACAGTCTCCGCATTACGTTTCTCTTTTCCAATGTACCGTTGAAAGAAACCGCTAATCATTATGGATCAGCTATTTACTGGGTCAAATATTGTAATGAAAACTTGTTCCTGTTCATCAGGCTGATGGTGTGGTCATGGTCTCACTTCTGGGCCGTACATTAGCTGCCCTGGTTTTAGCATATTATAAAAGCATTCGACTTAGAAATTGTCCTCCCAATTTTAACGTGGTCTTCTACAGAAGGTATGTTGATACATTTTCCTTTCCATAATAGAGAAGATGGACATCGCAGTATTTTTGAATTAGTAGATATCGTAATATTTAATATTAGAATACTTGGGTAATTCAAAAAACAATGTCATATCATCTCTACTACTAAACAAAAGGTTTTAGATTTTCACTGCTTTGGGGACGAATTATTATTATAACTTTTTTTTTAAGTTTAAAACTAATGATTTCGTCATTGCCATAAAAAGAACATATACGTTCTTTGTTCACATTATTTTAGTTCTGCTAAATGATAAATGATTGTGTTCTAAAGGAAATATTTTCGTTTACAATTTTCCGTTAGATTTACTTACGTTACTTTAGTTAATAATTATGTACTGAGATACGTAAATAGAATATATATTAACGAATAAATGGTTAGAATTGGGTGCTACTGTAGTATGCGGTCTACCTACGATTCGGCGGTCTACCTTTTAATTATAGCTTCTTATCTTCTTATTATTTTATTATTAGGTTAATTGTACGCCCTTGACGATTGGTTAGGTTAAGTCGTGATATTTTCGTTAAAACTAACGAAAATATCACGACTTAACCTAACCAATCATCAAGGGCGTACTGTAGTATGCGGTCTACCGTTAAGTATGCGGTAGTAGTATGTTTAACTTCTTTAATAATTCCTTAATTGTGTAAATTAAATTATAATTCCTTTCAATTCATTTTCAATTCATTTTAAATATTTTGAACGGTAGACCGCATACTACAGTAGAAACTTAACGGTAGACCGCATACTACAGTAGCACCTAGAATTGCATCTAAAGATGTTAAATACGTGAGACAGACACATTTAATAATTTGTTATTTAATAATAATTAGTTTATTAAAATTACACTGTCCGTAGATCGAAATTAGATTTGCTTTCACAATTAATAAAATACAGAAAAACGTATCCTCATACGTTGTTTATGCGTTCAATTGCGAATGCTACATTGATTTGTATATAGGAAGCACGTGTTTCCAGCTGTGTATTAATCAGCATGAATAGGATTATCTACAGTAGTGATTCTTAAACTTCTACACCACAGGGACCGGCAAACATCAGCTATAAAATACCGCGAACCGGCAACTGGGAACCGCTTCACTTAGTGTCTATACTTCACCACTTTATAAAGATGTGGTGATACCGCTTTATGCGGTAATATTTTAATAAAAACAAGGATTGACAACATTAGTCAAGGAATACATTTTAATAAGTTTTTTATTCGCTCAAAATAACAAGGAAAATAAAGAGACATCGCAGTACTGGCAAATCATAAGCAAAACTGACAATAGTGTACCCGTACACATATGAATTCAACTTTACGCACACACAGGGCCGCCGAGAGGGCGGGGAAGCCGGGTTAAATCCCCGGGGCTCGGATTTCTAGGGGGCCCGGAAAGGGGGGTGGGGGATAAAATATAAAAATATTAATAAAGCAATTGATTAAATAACAGAGAGGAAATATAATTAATGAACATACATTTTATAGAGATTAATTATCATAGTCAAACTGAAACAGATAAAATATTATCTGCGGTCCACCAATGCCCAAGATTAACTGAGAGATTTGGGAACCATTGTAATTGAAAGCCAGTTAGCCCATACTTTAAATTTCATCAGAATCATTTACCACTTTGCTAGAGAGAAGGCAAAGAAAGTGGATCTTTTCCAAATGGACGACCCCACGGAATTTAACTGAAAATTTGTATACTAATAAATTTTTATATTTTAATAACGAAAATGACATTATTTTCCTGAAGAAATATGCGCAACATACGAACAAAATTGCATTTATATGCGCACTAGTTTGCATGGCGCATGACCGTTATCTAGTTTACATCGCTCATGACGCCCGGATACGAGGTTGCTGTGTGGCCCCCGGTTAATTGAATGCCCGGTTAGGTCAATTGAATGGCCGGTTAGGTCAACTGTTACGCCCTTGACGATTGGTTAGGTTAAGTAGTGATATTTTCGTTAAAACTAACGAAAATATCATGACTTAACCTAACCAATCGTCAAGGGCGTACAGTTGACCTAACCGGGCATTCAATTGACCTAACCGGACATTCAGTTGACCTAACCTGGCATTCAATTGACCTAACCGGGCATTCAATTGACCGGGGTCAACTCGCAAGTAGATAGATCACAGCACTGCATTATCATTTGCTCACACTACAACAATAATATTCAGACTAAACTAGGTCTAAGCAGGCAATAAATAAACATTAATAACAACAACAACAAAAATTACTGTTTATGCGAATTCGTGCAAATGAAGATTTATTTATTAAAATATTATTAAATATTGGAAATTTTGATAAATAAAGGATATTATCTGCGTTTTATTTTGTAAAACCCACTACATAACACTACATAATTTAGATAACGGTCATGCGCCATGCAAACTAGTGCGCATATAAATACATTTTTTTTCGTATGTTGCGCATATTTCTCCAGGAAAATAATGTCATTTTCGTTATTAGAATATAAAAATTTATTAGTATACAAATTTTCAGCTAAATCCCGTGGGGTCATCCATTTGGAAAAGATCCAAGAAAGTACACTTCTAATTATGAAAATCTTGCAGTAAACAATTGTCTTGCCTGCATGAATTGGTACTGCATTTGTAAATTGTATGGTGATAGAATTAATATAATTGATTCAAAAAATAAAATGGTCATTTTCTTCCGAGTTGTTTATTCATACTGTATGTTTTGAATAGTGACTTGGACATATAATTAGTTTGCTTGTTATGTACACAAAAAACATTCATAATAAAATACTGAGTAAACGGAGGGATGCCCATATACCAATCCTTCCCCGGGGACCGGGGCAGCTCTCGGCGGCCCTGCACACAAACACGCACACACAGAAAGTATAATCGTTATTGATAATAGCATGCACATGAAGGAAGTATAATCGTTACTGATAAAAGCATGCACAGACTTAAAAACAAACAATTCAAAGAGCCGACAACTTTCTTTCCGCGGACCGGCACCGGTCCAAAAAAAACAACTGTTTAAAAACACTGATCTACAGGATCCAGTCTTCTCGACAAATCTCTCTCACTCTGAAATTAGAACTCCTAGTTTAGTTCATTATAAAATTATGACCCCTTTTATTCATCTGAATTTCAGATTATGACCACATCTGATAATAATTCAGATTTGAGAATACATCAGGACTCGGTAGCTCGGCGGCCTCGGTATCGGACTCTGGGCGGTGAGGCTCTGGGTTCACTCCCGGCTGCTAGCGCCTGGGTTGGGTTGGGTCAGGCACTCATCCTGTTAATGTTCGGGCTCAGGCGATCCTCGGGACACGCTTACTCCCACACTGTAGGGAAATGAGTTACGGATGTTGTCTTTTGTTTTTAGACTTCTACAATCGTAAACCAGAGCAAAAACCAAAGTGATGTTAAACGAATCATCCACTAAATTTAGTCTACTTTAACTCTATATGCACACAACAACGAACAACATTATAAAATATTAATCAAAGTTAGTTTTTTTACCCTTTCATAGACACGAAATTCGATGCATTTATAATTTTGTTCTCGGTAATTGAAGTTTGAATTTAAGACTAATAAGAAAGTGTTCTGAATTATTTTTGTTGTTGATTTTAACTTTTTTTTTTATAATAAACTGTACGTAACTTTTATTTTAATATTGTTTACTTTAGTATTTTCATACAAAGTTGAGAATCTTTCATTCCTTTTTGTAGTTACCCTCAATATGAAAGGATCAGTTTTGGGAAACATTGGGAAAAAGATATTTTTATAACGTGATGTTCGCCTTTCTTTTCATTGTAAACTCCAATTTCTGGGAAACAAAACGGTGATTATATATATATATATATATATATATATATATATATATATATAGAGAGAGAGAGAGAGAGAGAAGAGAGAGAGTCCGAGAAACAGTAGTGCAAAATAATTGGTTATTTTTTATTGTTATATATATATATATATATATATATATATATATATATATACACATATGATGAAAATAATCACGAAGGAACATTAAAACACGAAATAGTGCTCAAGCGCTTTCGTCTAATGCCATCCTCATGAACACTGAAATTAATAACAAGATTAAGACTATATAGTTCACGAAGAAAACCAAAAATAATATGATTGGTGCAGAGAATATTGGAGGAGGAGGAGCATACAATTCACGTGGAGTAGCTATCAGAGTTTTAGCGCCTTGCCCTTCTTATCTAAATCTGATCTGAAAGAATTCAAAATAATAGGATCGAACGAAAAAAAACTGTGACTAAGGTTGAACTTGTTTGTAAGTTGAATAATGGCAGACTAAAAAAGTGTTTGTATTAACAATGTTGCTTGAGCGAAACAAAATTGAAGAATTATTCCAATGAATACAATAAGACAACTCTGACAAATGAACAAAAGGGGCATTGGACGACCGTCCCGTTCTAACGGAAAATTGATGTTGTTTCACACGCGTGTGTTCAAATCTTTTCTTGTCTGTCCAATGTAAAAGGGGTCACATTATTATTTACAACCAATTTCATAGATAATGTCTGAATTATTGATGGAACTATTCTCTACTGTATTATGACACTTTTCACAATGTTGTTATATGAAAATACTACATTAATGTTCAAAAGTTTAAGTACGAGTACATTAGCAATGCTTAAAAAGCTTGGGAAAAATGGAAGTACTAAAATAATGTTCGACAAAGTACAAGCGTTATTATGTATCATATCATTATTATCATGTATGGAGTAAAAGTGTACATATGACAAATTGTTTGTTTTTTCCGATAGATGCTAAACTTAAAACCTGGGCTTTCCCTACGTACACGCACTCAATCCTGTATTTTAGATATGCGTGTACGCACATCAAAAAATGGGAATCTTGCCTAAACAAGGCAAAACCAACTTTCCATCGTATGAATAATTAATAGCTCTTGCACTTTGTCGAAGAATATTTCAATACTTCAATTTACCCAGGCTTTTTGGGTATTGCTACTGTACTTAAACTTTTGAACATTAATGTAGTATTTTCATATGACAACACTGTGAAAAGTGTCATAATAGAGAATAGTTCCACCAATAATTCAGGCATTATCTATAAAATTGGTTGTAAATAATGTGACTCTTTTAACATTGGACAGACTGGTAAAGACTTAAACACGCGTGTAAAACAACATCAATATTCCGTTAGAACGCGACGGTCGTCCAATGCCCTTTTTGTCCATTTGTCAGAGTTGTTCCATTGTATTAATTGGAATAATTCTTCAATTTTGTTTCGCTCAAGCAACATTGTTAATACAAACATTTTTTAGTCTGCCATTATTCAACTCACAAACAATTTCAACCTCAGCCAGGACCTTTTTTCTCACGATCCTATTATTTTGAACTCATTTAGAACAAATTTAGATAAGGGCAAGCGCTAAAACTCTGGTAGTTATTCCACTTGAATTGTATGCTCCTCCTCCAATATTCTTTGCACCAATCATATTATTTTTGTTTTTCTTTGTGAACTATAATTATATAATCTTAATCTTGTTATTAATTTCAGTGTTCGTGAGGATATTAGACGAAAGCGCTTGAGCACTATTTCGTGTTTTAATTTTTCTTCGTGGTTATTTTCATCATAAATATTATTCACGTGTTACTTTCGTGAAATAATTTTCATATATTTTCGTATATATAGTTATTTGCACTTCCAAAGTGTCCAAGTATAGAACACCTTCACAAGATGACCATCATTCGTCGCTACAGTACTTGTTCGACACTCGAATTCCATTAGAACATTAGTAAGATGCTCTTCTGGAATGGATCCAGTAACCTCTGATTCTTTGACGGAGTTCTGCCAGATACCTGGGTTTGTCACAATACACAGGTGTTTTAACATAACCCAACAGATAAAAGTCTAAAGAGGTTAAATCGTGATCGAGGTGGCTGTGTTATCGGTCCACCACAGGCTATCCAGCGCTGAAACACATCAACATTACAAGTTAACGTTTGGTGTGGTATGTCAAGTGATTGTATATTTAGTCCATTTTGTTTTTGACGAATGTCCCTTAAGTGGAGCGAACTTTCTTAATATGCTAGACATTTTCTCCCCAACTCCCCAACTGAGAGCTAATGAAATTGACATGGGAGCTTTATCTTTGAACAAGACTTATCACTATGTCGTTGCTGTTTTCGCAACTTTCTAGATGCAACCTACCATATACAGGGTGAGTCAGAAGTCCGGAAACATAGGAAATACTTGGAAATTGTTATTACAATAATTTCCAGGGTGTTGGCTTGGTCGTCGTGGTCTAGTGGAGTGGCCTCCCCGGTCCCCCGACCTGACACCGCTGGGCTTTTACTTCTGGGGACACCTCAAAGCCATTGTGTATGGTCTGAAGATCCGGGACATAGACCACTTGAAGCAGCGCATTACAGAAGCCTGTGCTGCAATCCAGCCCGATGTCCTGGAAAGAGTCCAGGTCGAGTGGGGAAACAGTCCAGAAATGTCTAGAAGTGAAAGAAGAACATATAGAGCACATCTTAGAACATTACTTGTAACACATCCTTCCTATGTTTCCGGACTTTTGACTCACCCTGTATATATAATATATATATATATGTGGTATTTTTTGCCATTGCCAACTTTCTCCGACAGAGATGAATAATTTGGCTGTTGTTTTTGGTGCGTAAAATCGAGTCTACGAAAGGTGAATTTACGATCACTTGTGACGTCATAATTTCTCCTCCGACCGTCTGCTTGTGATCGGATTCGAAATAATGAGTGAAAGAGACAAAAATGAGTAATAAGAATAAATATAAGTCGGAAAATGAAAATAAATAAATATAAAAGTGAGGAGCGAAGTTTTGGTTCGTTGGCGATTAGAACTGGGTTGGTTTTGAAAGGTTCCAGTTTATTGGATGGAATTTGGAGGCAGTTTATAATTTTAATGAAAAATCGACACGACGGAAAACGATAAAGTGTTAAGTGTTGATGATGGAGACGCGTTTGCAGTTGCCACGTTACACTTTATAAGTTAGTAAACAAGGACAAAGGAGGCAATATATGACACCACTCATTATTCCTCTAACAGACGTATATATATATATATATATATATATATATCGAGAGAGAGAGAGAGAGAGAGAGAGAGAGAGAGAGCCTGGCTTATAATGCTAATATATGATTACAAAGTAATTTTGTTGTTAGAAACAGAAAATAAAGACGATGAGGAACGTCTGCGAGTGTAATCTGTTAATTTGTCTTAGAGACTGTAATTTGTACGTCATTTGCGAGGCAATCAATTTAATTAATAAAAGTGAAAGCGGCTTTTTATTCTCGTGTCAGGTAACTCAAAAAAAAAAAAAAATTTCACGGATGTTCGCAACATAGATTAAAACTTACACTTTCTAAAGTTAATGGGTATCATGTATCGCGAGATTCGTTTAATGTGACGCTTATTTTTCTTAGTTACGTTCATACATATTTGAAATTATCTTTATAAGAATTAACAGCAACAACAAAGGCTTAGATGAAGAGCACATTTCTTTAATGAAGACAAATGAATGAACGGCTCTCTTATAAGTTATACTGGGGTATTTAACAGTTAATAACATTCAAAATGGAGAGTTCCTGCGCATATTAAGTTAACTATGAAGAACTGTCATCTCAAATTTTGCCGTTTTCATCCATCTTATTAGAAAAATACTAACAGTAGAATACGCGGAGGAAAAGGTTTTGTTGAATCAAACAAACAAACAAATGGAGTTTTGCAACAAAATTTTTTGTTTTGTGTTAAAAAAAATTTAGTATTGTTCTTAATAAATTGGTGCAGTAACCAAATATATAGTGGATCTCACAAAATGTGTGTGTCCCTTTTATTAAATAACGCTTTAATCTTAACGAAGTTATTTTGTTGCTTAAAAAACCAAAATATTAGATTCAACAAACCTATCTTCTCAAAACAATCTTTGTTTCTCTCGAGAATATATATATATATATATATATACACACACAGTATATATATATATATATATATATAGGGTGGGCCAAAAAAAAAGGGAGGCCTCGAACTTTGGCTGTAAAATCTAAAGTTATGGTCAGATTTCAATATTTTTTTCACAACCCACAACTAAGTAAATTTTCTATATGGTGAGCGGATTTCAAAGAAAACTAATCAAAATTACGGATTTATTGAACATTTCTTTATGTCACTGGAAATTCTCCTTTACACCATTACTGCATTAACGGGTCGGCAAAAAAAAAGGGAGACCTTTTAAATCCTTCATATCTCGGCAAATACGGTACATAGAACCATAAAATTTTAGTATGTTAATACTAGGTAATTTTATGGTTTGTATGCCATCTTTTAGCATCTCCTGTTTTATCGATTTTCTTGAGAAACTTGTCCAAACTTCCTGCAGTTGGTTTACGGTAATTAAAATCGCTTTAATTATCGCAAGATTCTTCTGGGATATTCGCCATAAATCCAATTTCTCAGCTAAAATGCTAAAAGATGGCAAACAAACCATAAAATTATCTAGTACTAACATACTAAAATTTCATGGTTCTATGTATCGTATTTGCCGAGATATGAAGGATTTAAAAGGTCTCCCTTTTTTTTTACCGACCCGTTAATGCAGTAATAGTGTAAATGGAGAATTTCCAGTGACATAAAGAAATGTTCATTAAATTCGTAATTTTCATTAGTTTTCTTTGAAATCCGCTGACCGTATAGGAAATTTACTTAGTTGTGGGTGTGAAAAAAATATTGAAATCTGACCATAACTTTAGATTTTACAGCCAAAGTTCGAGGTCTCCCTTTTTTTTGTCCATACCATATATATATATATATATATATATATATATATATATATATGCAGGTGTAATGGCTTTGCACGTACATGGGTATAGACATGGAGAGTTTGACCTTTACCTCTATATTAATCCTTTTGGGGCTAGCCTAGAGTGGGCCATGGGGTCTTTGTCGGCCTGATACCTCGGTAAATAGAACTGTAAATATTTTGTATAAAATGAAACCATATGTTCCAGGTTTTTGTAATGATACCACGTAGTTGATATATGATCAGCACAAATATACTTTTACAGAAGATACTCCCAAATCCGCTACAATTGGTGTGCAGGAGTGGTGGGTTTGGGGAAAAGAGCGGATTATGGGAGAAAACTTAATAGATGATTAAATACATATTGTTTGACATGGTTTATCATTGCAGTACATTTAATACGTCAAAATAGAATGTTACATAAAACACAGCACAACTTGACAACTTTAGAGATCATAAGCGACCTATGTTTTGGCATCATTTATTACTACATTTATTAGACACCGGGCAGCACCAGAGTGCACGGGTTATAGAGGAGGCGGGTTACAGAGTAGCGGGTTTGGGAGTATTTACAGCAGGCTACTGTATACTGTATTAGTTTTTACAACGGTGCTATCTAGCGTACGATTTCTGTGTTCATAGCGTAATTGTAGAGCTAGTTTATACATTCTCCTCTTTCCTGTAAAATCTCCTTGGCTACTTTTCCGGGTTCGGGGTATTTTCTTCAACTTTTTTCCGTACCCACATCTAGCGGGGAGGGAGCGGAAGGTGGAGGGAGAGTCTTATGCTTTTCTATCCCCTTTTCTACTACTGTTAGAATAGTGAACAGTTTAATAACAGGAACCTCCACTGGAAAGGTCTTTGAGGCTTCCTCTTGTCCTTCTAACCCCTTGTAACACTCTCTCTCTCTCTCTCTCGCATTTTCTCACTCTTACATTTCACCTTATCGCACTCTCACGACTCTTCATCTCTCACTCTTACGACACCATCTTTTTTCACGCTCAGATTTTTTTATTTATTTTATTTACATATAATTATCAATTATTAATTAATAATTATATACTTCAGGGACTAAACTGCTCACAACGAACTCGAACATCTGACGCGGGAAATAGGGAAGGGTCGCAGTTATCGCAGCCAGCCGACCCAATTACCCGAAAGAGTTGCAGCCATATCATTCCGCCAACTCTCGTATTTGAGGACAATGGTATCCAATATCCATCGGAGTAGCCCCGACCGACTCTCAACCAAGTTACTAATCTCGCGACCAGACTGACTGTCATAGCTTAAGAAATTTTTTTACCTTCAGCAGTGCAGTTGGAAGGACTGAAATATGTGAGAAAAATACAGTGAAATTTTGAAAAGAGGCGCAGAGACTAAGTAGGGTCGCACTTTGCTGTAAAACGCATTTTCACTTCGGGTCTTGAAATCCTTTCAAAACTTTTAAAATTAACTTCCATTTATTATATACTAAGTTATATAATTACAATATTACATTACATTAATACACTAATTTTTAATTTTAGTTACATTATTGCATTACATTCCGCGAATACGTCGATTTTTAATCTTATTTATATTTGTTTCGCGTACCAAATATTATAGATAATATTATAAATAATATTTGGTACATTTTAATATAAATAATTTATTCGCTCATACCTTACGAGTATCGTACGATACTTTTAAATACGAGATATTACATTTTACGCGGTTAAGTAGATCATTTTTAAAATTATATTATCGTACTCTTAAATTTAAAATATATGTAATCCGAATCCAAACTTTAAAGCCGGATGTGGATGAAAATTTATAGGAAATAAATAATTACTTATTTACGTTGTGGCGCGATTCAATGTAGACTTTTGTTTTTACTTTCGTTTTTACATTTTAAAAATAAACTAGTTTATTTATAGGCACATTCGCTTAAAACAATAATTCTTTCGACATTTTAAGAAATTTACGTTATTCCTACTTTTACTCAGAGTTTGTTAGTTAATAAATTTTATTATTTACGCATTACCATAATGTTTTATAAGTTAAATTAGAATAAATACTTTAAAGTATTAATAATTTTTCCAAATAAGATATTTAAGTCAAAATTAAAATTTTAGAAAATTGACCATTTTAAACTTAATTATTTTCACTTAAAACATTCGCAATACTGCAGCTAAAATTTTAAATTTTACATATATAATACTAATAATACTAATCATAATAATAATAGTAAATAATAATAATAATTAATAATAATAATAATAATAATCGTTATTGATAGAGAGATATACTACCATAACTATAAAGAGAAAAGACTAAAATTTAATAGATATGATTTTAATAATAATAATAATGATAATTGTTTTATTAAAAAGTGCGTGAAATTAAATTAATTTGTATGTGTTTGTTGTGAAATGAATTAAAGTTTGTTACGAAATCACTTTTAAAGAAATTATTAAATAAATGACAAATAAATAAATAAAAAGGACTTTTTTTAAGCGTTCCATAACAACTTTTATTAATTAGAAATATTATTAAAACAAAATAATAATGAAAAAGGTCACCGACACTCATCGTGGAACGCGAGTTAACACGATATATTTTAATTAAAACTCGCTTGCTCCTATCAACACAACAAGTTGCACTAATTAAATTTCCTTTATTACAATAACTGTTTATTTCCATATTAATATTTATTCATTTCTTTGACGCGATTTCTTTAACGTATTAGATACACGTAAATGGTACGTGTCTCGTTAGAAAAGACGCGAATACGGAGGATGGTATGCAAAAATACATTCATTAAAATAAAGGAACAATGAGCATCTCTCTCTCTCTCTCTCTCTCTCTCTCTCTCTCTCTCTCTTCTCTCTCTATATATATATATATATATATATATATATATATGTGTGTGTGTGTGTAAATTTTACAGAAACTTTTTTAATAAGAACTTTATTGTCTTTGCAATTCTGAGCTGAGACAAAAATATATTTATACATTGTTCACTTAAAGTACCAATTTCCTAAGAACCGGAATATATATATATATATATATATATATATATATATGCAAAGAACCACAGGGAAAAGGAAAAGGAAACACGCAGTCCGAGCGCTTTCGTGATATATTCACATCTTCAGGAACAAGAAAGATATTTCTTTTTTGTCCCTGAAGATGTGAATATATCACGAAAGCGCTCGAACTTCGTGTTTCCTTTTCCTTTTCCCTGAGGTTCTTTGCTTATTAAAAAAATCACGTGTTGTTCTGTGATTTTATTGCATATATATATATAATGTGAATATATCACGAAAGCGCTCGGACTGCGTGTTTCCTTTTCCTTGTGGTTGTTTGCTTATTATATATATATATATATATGGGTGACAAAGGAACTAGGCATCACAATGATTATCCTCAAGAGCAAATGGTAAAGTTCGCCAATGGAATGGCAGAACGTGTGTCACCTTTACATAATTTGAAGGGAAAAGGAACACGATTCTAATTATAGTAATTCAATAAATCTCTTATTATTTATTCACTTTTATTATCAAATCAAAAACTATGAAAAAACCAAAGGTGTTTATTTACTTTTGTCAGCCATATACATATATATATTTTATGCAGGAAGGAGGGGCCAAGGGAAAATGCCCGCAAAAGCGCCCCTCCCATAGTAGAAGAAGAGAGCCAAAATCAAGGTTCGGGGTTTTCGAGATGCCTAGTGTGTGTGTGTGTGTATATATATATATATATATATATATATATATATATATACTGAATTACTTCCTGTTAATCTCATTAAAATAACACTTCTCAAAAGTATCAAAAGTTGTGAACAATTGAACATCGTTTGGCGTCTTTGAAGAAATTAAAGTATTTTCAAGTTGACGTGATGTTAATTCATTTGTAATTTTATAGAGTCTCCAATTTAAAGGTTTAAAAGTTCACGTATTTTGGGGGTTGATTAACTTCCTTCGAAACATTAAGGGTCGTGTAACGTAGGGGACTACGGCCTTACGCGGGACCGGGTGGCTACATCATCCGCACGCGGACGACGGTCACCCATCCAACTATTACCTAGACCCAACGTCGATTAACCGATTAGCTTCGCTGATTTATTAGAAGAATTTTTGTTGTTTGCGACATGGCCACGACGAAGCCCATTAAAAGCTTTAATATAGATTTTAAAAATAAAAGATATTTAAATATATTCAGTTATAATAATGTGTTAATTAGTGTCGTGTATTTGTTGATATAAAACTGTTTACAATGATTATCACTATAAGAAATGTGGTATTTATAGCATTGCTGTCTAAATAACGGTTGATTAATGACTTCAAATTCGAACAAACGCGTACTTAAACTCGTAATGCATTAAAGCAGTGTTATCAATTCGTGGAAAGCGAAAAGGTATTATCGTCAACGGCTCTGATTTTACCTCCAACGAGGCACCAACCCTAATTGGAATTAAGGACGTAACTCTCGCATTATTTATGAAAGCTGATTAACTTGACAGTAAAAAATCAAATTTACTCGTATTTGCGTGTAACGTGTAATAGGATCATCCGAGATTAACTGATATTTTTTAAAAGCAAAGGATCCGTAAAAATAAGACGAAGCGAATTTTGACATTATTTTGCTTTATAAAGTTGGGCGCGAGTTTTATCAACTGGCGAAGTTTTTGCAACCGATAAAAGTCTCGCTCGACAACGCGAGTCGAGCCAAAATGAAAGCATTCAACTTTGATTTGACAGCGTTTAGAGAGCTAGAGCCACGTGGTCGATTTTCATTTTTAATTATTGACAAGTATGAAAGCTTCTGTCTAATTAATAGTGTAAATGAACTCATCGCATTTCCATCCAACAAATCGTTTATGTCCAAAACCGTTTATGGCGTTGTTGATATGTGATGTTCTCTTCACTCGAATGTTTTTTATTTTCTGTAAGTAATTAGGTTGATGCGTATATTTAAAATCATTAGTAAATTTCCGTATGACAAGAAAATTTCAACCGTTCGATTTCCTAATGCGTGGTATAATGGGATAATCCCATCAGCATTAGATTCCAAATTGGTGACTGCATAGACACTAACTGGGAATTTGCTGACTTTTCTTTTGACCGTTGACGTTTGACCCTATGTACCAGAAAGGGAACCTTCGCGATCAGTGTTAGGAATCCTTTATTACTTGGAACCTCAGTTAAAAAAAAAAAAAAAATTTTGGTACTTTCACTTCAACGTTTTACCAACTTGACTCTTTACAATGTCATAAGTTATTAGTGAATAACCTAACATTAACTTAATTAATTTAACTTAACTTACATAATAACAAATAATCCCAACTACCAAACTTTGTGTAACTGAGCTTCAGTATTATTATATATAGCATAATGAGGAAGACAAAAAGGAAATTGAAAATGAGACTAACTGCATGAACCGAAATAATAAGATGCCCATAACAAATTCGGAAAGAAACGAGGAAAAGTCGCGGAACTAAAGATCGAGCGAGCGGAAGAACTCAAACTAACCTAAGGAGACCGAAAGAAGTAATAACTAAATTACAGTGTCCTAAGCCGCCTTTCCTTTATGGGAGGCGAAACCGCCTCGAGGGCTCTCCATGCGCTCGCGTCTTTCTCCACAGTGTCAATATTTTTTAACCGATGATTCTCTCTGGCCTGAATTCCTCGCCAAAGGCCTCATTTGAATGCAAAATAGCGCTGAATTGTTATAGAGTTTGACACTGGAGAGCCGGACTCCAAACAGTCGCAGAGACTATGAGAATTGCTGAAAAGGCTGCTCAGTGCTGCTGCTGCTCATTTTTGCTGTTGCTTCGAGCGATTAAAGGAAGCTACAACGGGCTATTGTTTGGATTTAATATGCAGTAAATGGTTCTATACTGAGTCATTGTTACGCGAGTCTTAATTGCGCCAATTTAAAAATGAACTGCACAGCACAACTCGACACTATTGATTACAGTATCAAAATATACTGCTTATCCGTAGAATAATGACACGATACGCGTCACAATATTGTCACAATATTTTAACACTTCTGCACATTAATGAGATTTATAAAAGCAATAATTTCTTGACAAGCAAATTGGAAATGTTAACACTACAGTACTCATTTATAAACAAAGAAATGTAGAGGAACAATTAAGTAAGTAAAAAATTAAATGAGAGAAGCTCCGATTCATTTACAAAGCTTTCTTTTAAAATTAATTTTAAAAAGAATAAATGTCAAACACTTCAGAAGAACAATTAAAGGCATTTAGCAGCGCACAAAGCGAGCAGCAGCAGCAGCTATCAATGGCACATACCAATGAAGTGATGGTTTTTATATATTTTATTGAAAATATAAATTAGAAATTGGGCATTAAGTTCAAAACAATTACTAGCATTTGCATTTATGGAGTATAAAGAGAAATTTTAAATATGAATGCGGATATTAAAAGGATCAGTTAAAACCAAGTTCACGCCAAATAGATTCGACCTCTTTTAATATTATCTTAGTATTTTGTTGTCCACTTTGGACTAATGGTGCGGCTTTATGGTCTGTTTTAAACGCCTTTCGAAAGAGATAAGGAGGTAAAAATTTAGTGTAAATGACTTTGATGAGTTGTTGGAATAGCTACGAGCGCTCTCACACTTGTTTAAATATCCTTATTTTGCATTTTAATTATATAAAAGCGAACTACTGAGTTAACAGAAGGATGGTTATAAACCGTTTATTAGCATCTCTCCATGCGGATACAGACACGTTTATGACTTCAGTTTACGGGATAAAGTTTTCAGACGCAAAAAATAATACACTTATCTTGGACGCCTCTATTTCAGCTATTTGCCAGAAATGAAGAATAAATGGATGGTTTATAATCCACTTCCATATATACACAGAGCCGTACTTAACATTATGCCGCCCCTAGGCAGAGAAATTGTCACCAGAATGGCTTATAGTTGCGCCATTGGATACTGCTAGTTTGGTATTAGAGGCTGGTGTTCTTTTTCATTTTAAAACTTATTTGTGAATCCATTTAATTTGTTAGTATTTATAAGTTATTTATTTTCTGTTTTTGTTTTCTTTGCCCTATTTACTGTATGTTGAAATACGACAAAATTTACTGCCCTAGGCAGGTGCCTACTTTGCCTATACGTAAACGATAATCTAATTCATGTCCCCTACCGGTGTTTTCCACATTTTTGTATCCTGACTTTGGTGCGATTATTTCTTATGACAAGAGTTACAGTATATGAAAGTGGATTAAAATGGCTGTATACCATTCGATCCCGGGGCCGATGAATTCGTAGTCAGCGACGCTAACCACTGCACCACCGAGGCGCATTTACCAATGTGTGTGTATATATGTATATACAGGGTGCCCCAAAAGTCTGTTTCCTCGACGCATTCTAAACTTTTGGGGGGGGGGGCAACAGACTTTTTGGCCACCCTGTATATATAGTATACAGTGGCGCTCATAAGTATCTGTACAGAGAAATATTTAATTTATATTCGTCCTTATCTTTTGTACCATGTATAGGATAGTTATGAAAAGTTTACTGTTCGTTTGGAAAAATTTAACAAATAAAAAATTAGTTTAACTCAAACATATATTGGAAAACATCAAAGAATTTAGGGAAGATAAAAAAAAATTAAAATGCAAAAGTTTTCGTACATTTACTTAAAAAATTATTTAATACTTTGTGTGTCTACCTTTTGGATATTTTTCTGCAAGGTTTCCACAGCTCTCAATAGAAATTTTAGCCCATTTTTCTAAACAAAATTGTTGCACTTCATTCAAATTCGATGGGTTTCTCTTGCGGACACCTTTTTTTAAATCAAACCATAAATTCTCGATTAAACTGATATCTGGGCTTTGACTGGGAGACTCGAGAAACTTGAAATTTTTTTGTTGAAGCCATTTCATGGTGCTCTTATTTTTATGTTTTGGATCATTATCTTGTTGCAGTACCCAATTGCGACCCATTCGCAACTCCCGAACTAAAGGCGATACATTTTATAATAATAATAATAATAATAATAATAATATAATAATAATCTTTATTGAGAATGAACCCATTACATAAGATATACATTACAGCCATATTTAGGTTTAAACAAAGTTGGCATTAACGTTTAATTTTGTATTTTTTAGTGACAAGTAGTTTACAGTAATTACAGTATTCGTATCTGAATATGCCGTTGGGAAGCATGACAGCTTTTCAGGCAAAAGTATTTGAGATTCATTTCTATTTTTACATAGGAAAATGTCAAACATAAATAGAATTTCTGGAAAATAAAATAATGTTGCGTTTAGTTAACTCTGTCATTACAAATGAAAATTGAAATAATCTTTGAAATAATAGAAAATGATAGAAAAAATAATAATAGAAATGATAGAAAAGAAAAATGGTGAATAATACAAATCATGATACAATCTTAAAGTTACAAAGATACAGATGAGTGAGGCATATTATAACTATGACGTAATATATTGGAAACTTTTAATATCCAATTTATATGGTTTATGATTACACCCATTTCAAGGGTGTGAATTTTGCATATATAATAGGTGATTTTCATTGTTTAGTAATATTTACAAATTGCATATATATATATATATATATATATATATATATATATATATATATATATATATATAATATATATATATAGTCACTAGTGATTTAAAAGTTAAGCAAACAAAGTACAGCAGCGGTCAATAAGGCGAACAAAGTGTTAGGTGTTATAGCTCGAAATTTTGAGTACAAATCGCGCGATATTATAGTTCCACTTTATAAATCATTAGTTAGACCCCATTGTGAGTACGCGGTCCAATTGGAATCCGCATATGCGCAAAGATATAGACAAAATCGAAAGAGTTCAAAGACGAGCAACTAAGATGATTCCGTCGCTTAGGTCAAAGTCGTACGAGGATAGGCTTAAGGAGTTAAAATGACAACACTCGAGACTAGGAGGTTAAGGGGTGATCTAATCCAGGTTTTCAAAATTATGAATGGGTTCGATAACGTAGATAGAGATAGCTTTTTCGAAATATCTCAATATAATAGGACTAGAAATAACGGTGTAAGTTGACAAGTAGAAGGTTCGAGACAGCAGTTGCGAAAAACTTTTTACGCATAGAATAGTAAATAGCTGGAATAGTTTGCTGGTAGAAGTAATTAGTAGCACGTCTATAAACATGTTTAAAAATCGATTAGACGCATATGTTGATAGAAAGGGTATAGTTTAAGGTAGTAAAATTAAGGCTTTCTGGGGATAGATCCCACAGCTCAACACAAGTATTGTGGGATATAGGAGGCAGCGTCTTGGGTTAGGGGATACTCCCTGTCTGCTCTACACACCCCATTTAAAGAGATTCCTCTGCCGAGCGGTGCCCCCCATAGTACTGTGAGGTATTGAAAAACTCATGATCTTCACTTGCCCCACAAACACCTTTAAATGGGAGACCCAAAATGGGTGCACACACATTTCTACATTACTGTACAGTCTTTACAGCCACACCTACACTTTTTCTCGTAAGTTTATATATTGTAATGTATATGTTTGTAAATTTTGACTTGGTCCGCAATCGATATGGACCGTGACTTGATGGATACCGTAATGAAATTGACTGGATTCTTTGGATCTGATATATTTGCATGTCCGTTATAAATAGATATAGAGTGTAACATATTTGTGGAGAGTAGTCTATTATGACTTGATCCTCTGGATCCAGAGATTCTATCTTTAGTTTTAAATCGATAATTAATTAGTTTTAAATTGATAATATTTAGTTCGTAAAAATTGGTCGTTGCCAATTTACCGGCAGTTTTACATAAATTTCTTATGTTCTTGTGGTCCGAACCCACGTAAAATTATAGGTCCCCTCCGCCACCACGGAGGACATACACAATACACGATTACGAAACACAGTTAGGTAGACCAGCCATGAGTGGATCCTAGGGTCTTTGTTGGTCTGAAACATTATAACATTATAACATTATATATATATATACATACTGTATATATATATATATATATATATATATATATATATATATATATATATATGTATACACACACACACACACACACACACACACACACACACACACACATACATTAGTAGGAGTTTATTAAGTGTTACTTTAGTGAGTTGCGAGACGAAATTAGTGATGGTACTGCTCTGATGTTTATGGGTATAGCGTTCCAGATATCTGCCCCTTTGTAGGAGAGAGCATTTCCTGCAATTTGCATGCAATAATTTGGTTTATGTGTGAAATCATTGGGAAACCTTGTATTATGATTATGGTTGATCTGATGGGAGTAATCGCCCTATGAATGAGCGAAGTATAGTTTCTATTGTTAGCAACGTTGTACATACCGATACCGACAGTAAGTTTATACAAGTCATTTAGTTTTGGAATATTTAAGTTTCTGAACATTGGAGAGGTATGAGATCGTCTGTTATCATTGTCTGAGAGCGTTCGTAAACATTTTTTATCGATTACTTCTAGCGAATATAGTATATAATTCTTTGTACTACCCCATGCTGTGATTCCATATTGCGAGTGTGGATGGATAAATGAGTAATAGTGTGTAAGGAGGGCATTTTGGGGAATTGTTTTTTTTAATTTAAACATTACGTAAAGAAATGTAGATATTTTTGATTTGATATGTTGTGTGTGGCTTTTGAAATTTAATTTTTTATCTAACTTTATTCCAAGAACTTTAACTTCATTTACTTTTGCAAGAGGAGTTTTTCCCATTATTAATCCAATTACACTGGTCAACAAAGATTTTTCATCAGAGTAAAATTTGTGGTGGCTGGATAGCATTTTTCACGCTGATTCCAAAACTGTATTCAGATTCTTTCTAGCACGTATAGTTTTCAAGATGAAGGCATATATATAACTACACAGATTTAACCATTTTAAATAGGCAAAATACTAATATTTCAACATTTGATTGAGTTCATTTTATTGTGTTTTTTTAGTTTATTCATCTTATTTATTTCAATTATCTTAATTATACATCTTATGTATTTCAGGTGTGAGCTTTTACGTCTAGCAGCATTGTGATTCAGGCAACAACGCCGTGCTTTGTGTGTCAAAAGATCAGTCCAGTCCAAGAACTTGTTGTGTCAAGTTGGTGTACATTTTTTTTTAATTTATAGTTTGCTCAGGTCAGTCAACATGCCTCGACAATGTAAGAATGACCCCGACAAGTTCTTTCGTATGCGGCCAGTTGACAACTAAAACACAGCGACGAAGTATTACAACCGACATTAAGAAAATATACAAGCTATACTTTGGTTGCCGTCTAGGTAACCAAGATGAACCATGGGCGCCACATCAAATCTGTTCTGGCTGTTCAAATGGATTACGTGATTGGCTTAACAAAAAGAAAGCTCCAATGCCATTTGCCATACTCATGATATGGAGGGAGCCGAGAGATCATCATGAAGACTGTTATTTTTGTAGTGTGAACTTAATGGGGTTTTCTGCCAAGAACAAACACCAGATTGTATATCCAAACTTGGATTCAGCACGTAGACCAGTAAAACATGATGAAACATTGCCCATTCCAATTCCCCCAAGTGATAGGCTACATTCTATCATAGATGACATGGAAAGTGATGAAGGTGCAACTGGCGTTTCCGGACCATCTACAGAACCAGAGTACACTTTTGAAGGTAGACATTTAGATCCTAAAAAGTTAACCCAAGGACAGTTGAATGATCTTGTTAGAGACTTATCGCTGTCTAAAGAGAAATCAGAGCTTCTCGCCTCAAGACTAAAGGAGAACAATTTACTTGAGAACAATGTTCGATTAGTTACTACCGAAAGCGGAATTTTGAATTAACAGATTCTTTTCAGTAGACGGTCCTCTCTGTTATTGCCATGACATCAATGGACTATTTACAGCCATATCTCAGACGTATGTGGCATCTGAGTGGAGTCAAGAACCTCCTTGATGCCTTCAAAGAAATGGAGTGTCGAATGTCGTTAAAAATTCACTTCCTGCATTCCCACTTAGATTTCTTTCCTGAAAACCTTGGTGCAGTGAGTGACGAGCAAGGAGAGCGCTTCCATCAAGATATTCAGATGATGGAGAAGCGCTACCAAGGACATTGGAATGAAAGCATGATGGCGGACCATTGTTGGATGCTGTATCGTGACAATCCAGGCCAAATTTACAAAAGGAAATCACACTCACAGCGCTTTTAATAAAATAATGTATATATTCTTTATTTATAAGTATATTGAATAAGGTATATGATGTATTTGTTGATTAGCATTCCTAAGTGATCTATACATCCATAAATTTTCTTATAGCAATATCAAAAACTTAAAAATATCAAACCAGTGTATCTATATAACTATACGTGCTAGAAAGAAAATAAAACCAGATCGGAATCAGCGCGAAAAGTGCATTAAGAAAAGTGTGATCATGTTTGTGATGAGAAAAAAAAGTTTCATTTTGTTGGCCAGTGTTATTATTCCAATTATTGTCATTATATTTTCATAAAATTTCCTGATATTTCTTCAAATTCAAGATTCCATTGATGACAACAAACTTTCCTGGACCAGAAGCACTGAAGCATCCCCAAAGAAGCGAACTACCACCAAAGGGATAGACATCGATCTTGGACAATCTTAATGTTTGACAAATATCGCCTGCAGTCATTCGTGGATTCACAGCATCCACTCTTTCAATCTGTCTAGCTGTACGTTCTGAAATCTTGCAAGGTCGTCCACACCTTGGTAGAGTTTTAATTATTCCAAAGCCTTTGCATTCCTTTATAACTGCAGCAACCATCGTAAATGGAATTCGAAGTTGTTCTTCCATCTTCCTATAACTCTTTCCAGACTCATGTGCAGCAATAACAGATCTCTTAGATCTGTAGACAACCCTTTACCATGATGACCCATTGCTTACTGATGGCTTGTACATTCATCCGTCTTCCATGAAGATTCACAGAGAAAATTCTAGAATTCAGAAATGCCAACAGTCTCTAATCAGTAAACAGCCAACTGCTGATAAAAACTTTAAATTCTTCAAGCCTAAGGTAGACACAAATTATTGAATAATTTTATAAATAAATGTACGAAAACTTTTGCATTTTCATTTTTTATATTTTTGTCAAATACTTTGATGTTTTACATTATATGTTGGAGTTAAACAAATTTTTTTTTTGTTAAAGTTTTCCAAGCGAACGGTAAATTTTTCATAACTATCCTATCTATGCATGGTACAAAAAATAAGAACGAATATAACTGAAATATTTCTCTGTACGAATCTTATGAGCGCCACTATATATATATATATATATATATATATATATATATATGCTGCAAACCCACAAGGAAAAAGAAAAAACGATTCCAAGGCCTTTCGTGTATTCAAAGCTACACCTCGTGTAGCTTTGAATACACGAAAGGCCTTGGAATCGTTTTTCTTTTTCCTTGTGGGTTTGCAGCATTTATTCATTTCACGTGTTTTATTGTGAAATTCATCCTATATATATATATATATATATATATATATATATATATATTCTTAATAATAAAATTGAAGAAATAGAAATTAAATTTTGGAAAGGAATTCAGATCTTTTCCTTTATAGTACCCCTATTGTTACGCCCTTGACAATTGGTTAGGTTAAGTTGTGATATTTTCGTTAAAATTAACGAAAATATCACGACTTACCGTAAACAATCGTCAAGGGCGTACAGTTAACTAACTGGGCATTCAATTAACCTTCAAAATTGTTACTAACTGAAAAGAAGAAATTGGGAGTGCTATAAAGAAAAAGATCCAGGAATTCTTTGAAAAGGAAGAACAGTTCTGAAAACAATGCAGAATTGTTTACTCTCTGCGAGTTTATTAGTTCAACTATTTGCGACTGTTTGTCATTTGGTTTATTCTAGTTCAAAATGTCCTACTGTTCTCTTAGGGCTACTTTTCCTTGCAAATACATCCTCTGCAATCGAATCGAAACCAAATCACGAGAAAACGTTTTGCGTGGAAAATTCGGTATGTCAACATCACACAATTTAGATTTTTTTTAATACCGCTATAAGGGCGTTCTGTATTTACTTAACTTTGAATGTCCTCAACCATAACGCTTGAAACTATAAATATTTACCGCCTTCTACTTGCCCAAGTTCCAGACGTAAAGCAGGGATTCCTTCTGCATGCGGTGTCTATTGGAACCGTCTACCTCTCGAACGAAAGGCGTGTTTTTTTTAATCCCCTTAAACGCGAGTCATCTTTATTTGTCTTGAGAAGCATAATTTAAATTAACTTCAATAGTTTTCTTCAGTTCCAAGTACTCTGGAAGTTCAGAATTAAATAGTGACACCTCTACTTCACGGACTCCACGATAACGGAATTTCTACATAGCGGATACTTTTCAGTTTTTCGTCGATATCCCTGGTAGAGCTGGTGGAAAATTTCGTAAAGTAGTCGATTTTCGTTTCGTTCGCTCAGTCGCGCGCTTTTTCCCGTTAAAGTATAAACATGTATTGTACTGTATTGTACAGTACCATTAAGTTCAGCTCTATACTCGTTCTTCCTCGACTACCTATCTCTGCCCAATTTTCTACAGTCAGCCAACAGTAATTTTCAAATTCCTGAGTACAAACTTTAATTTTTTTCTATTAACAATGTAATTTATATTACAGCTGTTAAATAAAATGTACTTTCCTGCAATGTCTTCCTAAAAATCTTCAAATATTCTGTTGTACGAACAACGATATTGTTTTCTAAACAATAAAATGTCCGTTTATTTGGTTTTCTTTGAGGTTAATTTTACCTATCAAATATCGTTAACTCGATTATCGAATATCGAAATGACTTCCTTTCACGCTATTGCCATTGTCTTTTACGGTTCTGAGGCAAGTATACTCGAACTGAGGACTGCGGATTGAATATAAACTTTTATTAAACTAATCTATCCTTATTCAAACTAAACTAATCTATCCTTATTCAAACTAAACTAACCTTTTCCACGAAAATATAATCTGACCTAGCTTAATCTATCCCATGAACGAAGTGAGAAATCCTATGATAACAATAGGAATAGCGGAAAATAAGAGAAAACTAATAGCGATACTCTTAACTCTTAGTGTATATGTGAATTAGCCTCTTGCTTGCACCTCCTACAGGGTGATTACAAAGTCCTTGCGCAACTTTAAACTTTAATAACTTTTTATGTACAGTGCTTACAATAAGTCTCGCGCGTCTGTCTCGTCCCAAGCTAGTCTGTTAGATATAAAATGGGCGGTCCTTATGGCAGCGGAGGTGTGTTCGGATTGGTGCACATAATTGCTCTAACCCCATCAATGACGTCCACATTATCATTGTGTCGATTACTCTATCTATTTATATATAGAGACACTGTATATAGATATATATAGAGTATGCAGGAGATAACGCTCTCTCTCTCTCCATCCTCTCTCTCTCTCTCTCCATCCTCTCTCTCTCCCCATTCTCTCTCTCTCTCTCCATCCTCTCTCTCTCTCTCTCTCCATCCTCTCTCTCTCCCCATTCTCTCTCTTCTCTCCATCCTCTCTCTCTCTCTCTCTCTCCATCCTCTCTCTCTCTCCATCCTCTCTCTCTCTCCATCCTCTCTCTCTCTCTCTCTCTCTCCATCCTCTCTCTCTCTCTCCATCATCTCTCTCTCTCTCTCTCCATCCTCTCTCCCCCATCCTCTCTCTTTTACAAACTTTTACAAAATTTTCCCTGGCACCCGTTGCCATTGGTACCTCCTCGGTATGGGCCGCAAGGCCTTTTGAGGTACTTCTTTTCCTTGTAACTCCTTGTAACTCTCTCTCTCTCTCTCTCTGCCCATCCTCTCTCTCTCTCCCCATCCTCTCTCTCTCTCCATCCTCTCTCTCTCTCAGAAGCCTTTGATAAGGTATCTCACCGCCGGCTAATGGCGAAAGTGCGCGCGCTGGGTATCGGTGGGGAAATAGGTAGGTGGATTGAAAACTGGCTGAAGAATAGGCGGCAGAGGGTTGCAATTAAGGGGTTAGTTCGGGTTGGGCCTCGGTCACTAGTGGGGTTCCTCAGGGTTCCGTTTTGGGGCCACTGTTGTTTATCATTTACATAAATGATATCGACGGTGGCATCGTCAGTCGGATCGCCAAATTCGCTGATGACACCAAGCTTGAGGCCAATGTTGGGACGCCCGAAGCGATCGAGGAACTGCGTGCGGACCTAGGTAGGATAGGAGAGTGGTCCGAAAAATGGCAAATGCCGTTTAACTTGGGTAAATGCGAAGTATGTTGGGGAGTATATCGAGGCGACTGATTTGGAAAAGGACTTGGGTGTGCTAATTAGCAGCGACCTTAAATTTACCAAACAGTGCGTAGAGGTTGAAAAGAAAGCCCAGAAGCTGTGAGGTTATATCAGGAGGCAATTTCAGTTTCGGAACAAGGAGATTGTGCTCTCTCTGTACAATTCCCTGGTTCGGCCGCACCTGGAATATGCTCTGCAGTTTTGGTCGCCCACCCTCAGGAAAGATATTGAGAGGCTGGAGCGAGTGCAGGCGAGGGCCACAAGGTTAATCCCTTCCGTTAGGCATATGGGCTACAATCGACGGTTACGTGCCCTGAACTTGTTTTCGCTGGAAACTCGGAGGCTGCGCGATCAACTGATCGAGGTTTTCAAGTTCTTACGCGGGTTCAACGATGTCGATTTTAGAAGCATGTTTAGTTTAAATGATAACCCAACTCGCAACAATGGTTGGAAGTTGGATTTGAAGCGGTTTAGGACTAGTGTGTGGGAATTACTTTACGTATAAGATCTTTGACACGTGGAACAGGTTACCTTCAGAAGTTGTGAACAGTTCCTCTGTGGATCAGTTCAAGAAAAGGTTAGACTAAATCTTGCACACTATTTGAGGGTGTAGAAAATTTTCCCTGGCACCCGTTGCCATTGGTACCTCCTCGGTATGGGCCGCAAGGCCTTTTGAGGTACTTCTTTTCCTTGTAACTCCTTGTAACACTCTCTCTCTCTCTCTCTCATCACATCCCATGGCAATGTATCCATATAACGTTAATAATAACCGAAACTCGAGAAAATATACTCTCTGCCTTCCGCTCTATCCCAAATCCTTTCTCTTAGTAACCTCTTAATACACAACTAATGTATCATATTTTGCGTCTTTTAACTCTGGTAGGATTCAATTCCATTCCTATAGTGTAAGATACTTAAATTCATGTGTGTATTATGCCATATGATGTGCGTAATAAATAATCATTTTTAAATAGTTGGAGCGTTCAAGGTCATCTGTAGTAATCTATAGACTACCCTCAAGCCCACTCTCAACACTTAGATTCCCTAAGACACAGGCGTCTTCAAGTAACATGAATGCGTAGAGATCTAAGGTGTTAGATTCCATATTATATAATTTATGTGCTAGGTTTAAGAACGCTGGCATTGAAGGATGGAAGGAAGGGACAGTAAAAGCGATAATAGGTTTAATGAAGGAAGTGGAATGAGGATGGAGGTAGGCGTTGCTATGTCGAAGGAAACGAGGTTGGGTGGGGAATTACGAAGGGAGGAGGAAAGGGAGCCAGAGATTATTAATCTAATTCTGCCACCGCGTTCTCCTGATATGAATCCGATTGAAAACCTTTGGGCAATAATGATTAACGAATGGGAGGAACGCAATGAAAGAACATTTGAAGCACTTTTAGCTCACACGAGGAATAGTTGGGAGAGCTTACATTCCCTACAATCTGGCCTCTTCTATGCCTCAACGATTGCAAGAAATTATTGATGCCGGAGGAAGCTATACGAAATACTGATGTTAAAGCCATGATGTAAATGTGTACCGTATCGAATATATATTTATGTTAATATAGAATTTTATATATTTTTATGTTTGACATCTATAAAAGTATATATTGTGACCATGAAAGAACTTTACTTATCCTTAGTTAGAATCTTTTCTTGCAATGTGTACGCTCGTGGAGATGATAATATATGCATTGTTGAAACAAACTATGAAAAGGTAATAGTTTCAGGAAAAAAAAAAAAACTGGCAACATCGAAGCCATCACATGTTTATGGGAATTGTCATATGATATGCTACCAATAAACTCTATATACTACTATATACAGTATACATATTACGTAATAATTACGATGAACAAATCAAATGCAAATTTCTCTGATTCACGGCCCACCAGTCTTGCTTTAGACTAATGACTTTCATAAGATGGAATAGGTTACCACTTAAAACAATGGATAAACTATCTATTAGTGAGACGACCGTGATTTCCTCGAAATGCGAGCGCGTGAGAGGTTTACTGAGGAATTTGATCATTAGATTTTTCACGTAAGATATGTATCACAAACAACAATATTGAAAACAATTCCCAACAATTACTTAATATCAATCATTGCATTTGAGCAAATAATTTAGACCTGCGTCAAAATAACTTAGGTATCATGCCATGATTTGGGATATTTGCTGAATTAGTCGTTCTCTATAGTCTACAGTATACATTGAGACGGTATAATGTAATACCCAGCTAATATTATGATGACTAGGATTGCTCCATAACCATCCCAACATCCCGAAACTTGGTCATTCTGCTTCTTAATCATTTGTATTTTAAACACTAAAATGTAGCAGAAGTGACGTAATAATGGACGTCATTGATGGGGTTAGAGCAATTATGTGCACCAATCCGAACACACCTCCGCTGCCATAAGGACTGCCCATTTTATACCTAACAGACTAGCTTGGGACGAGACAGAGGCGCGAGACTTATTGTAAGCACTGTACATATGTGGAAATAAACTGTAAACGGCATATGAAACCATAATTATTTAAGTTTTTAACACACTACACTACAAATTTCAAGGCTTCAACATAACTCATTTCTAAATTTTTTTATATCTTTTTTTCATTACAGTTTCTTACAAATTTTTGTGCGGTATATATATATACACCACACACACACACACGAATAAGTTAATCAAAGCTGTGAACATTCATTATATTTATTCCTTTTGTTATAAAAGTTTCGAGAATACTCATTTTCGATGTTTAGCGGTGCTGCTGTAAATTTTTGTTAATAATATTTACAGTAGTATTAGAGTCTTAAAATTTAAAATATGATAGATAAAATTTAAATTTAAAATTAAAATTGAAGATGAGCAAGTAACAAAATAGTCTTTCACATTCCTTAATTAGTATTTCACACGCCAGGCAACAAATTTAAAACACGTTCGAATAAGAGAAAAGGCAGATGCTGCGCTATTCCACATTTCCAGCCGGGGTGAGACGGGGGACCACGAAAACGAAGATGGAAAATACTTCCAGAATACGAAGCCCAAAACTCTTTAACGTGCGCTGCCAAAACAATTGAAGAACCTCCAGCACACCAGTTAACCCGTAACTACCTTCAAAAATAAACCAGCTATGCGTAGAGGGCAGAATGTGAGGACAAAACAACTCTCACCTTCAGCAAATCCTCCAAATGAGACGAGATGTGGTTGAGGGGTCGAACGCAGGTCCATCCGAAACATTTGTTCGAACCCACATAAACAAACACTATATACCGGGTGGACAAAAAAAACCTGGACACTTTTGTTTTTCCTAGAAATTTCAAACTAGTCAAGCTAATGCACCCAAATTAGTACAAGATGTAGCCAATAGTATAGTTATCATGTGCTTAAAATTTCAATGGAACTCGTATAAAAATTACCCTATTGAAATCGATGTTGTATTGGCCCCCATTTTCTTGAATTACGGCCAGTACTCTCCTTTTTCACTGATCTATGGATGACTTGATTTTGTCTTGGGACACAATAGGCCAAACAACCTCAATGCTTTGTCTAAGTGCTTCCAGGTTTGAAAATGGTTCCCTGCGACCTGGTACATCAATGACTTCAGCTCATTCCACACGAAGTAATCCAGAGGATTTAAGTCAGGAGAATTTGGTGACCATTCTTCACTTTTTATGAATTCAGGAATGTTCGCCATCAAAAATTCTTGGGTTGCCTTGGCTGAATGAGATGGTGCATTGTCTTGAACAAAAATAAGATCTTCGTTCGGGTACAAGTCTTGGCATTCCGGTAAAAGTTCTCCGAGGTGTTCACTGTAATTTTGCGAGTTCAGTTTTGTTTCCTGTGGATCAGTGAAGAATAATTTGGTTTTTTCATTGTAAGAAACACCACAAGATACCATTAATTTCATGGAAAATCGTGAAATTGGATGATAAAGACGGTCTGGCGGGATTTCCGATTTTGAAGTTAATGCATTGACTCGGTTGTTTTGTTGATTTGTTGATACAGTTAATGTAAAGTCGGACTCATCTTGAAAAAACATGCATTTAATGTCTGTTAAATTAAATTTCCTGTACAAAGAATTACACCTTTCTAACCGGTTTCCCAAGGCTTCTTTTGTTATTCTGGGGGCACTCAATCTTTTAAAAGATCCGATTCCTTTACTTTTCATTATGTTTTGGACACTGTTGCATGAAATATTTAAATTATTCGCCATTTTTCTCTGCGAAAGATGAGTACAAGGATTATTTTCCTGCGACAACGCATGTTCTTCAACGTACCTTTCGTTTTCTCGAGTCCGAGCAGTACGCGGACGACCGCTACCACGTTTTCTGTCAGTTGACCCTGATTGTCTAATTTTATTTATTACTATTGTACTGTACTTCTTTTCTAATTTTTTTCCGAAATTCCCTAATTATTTTTCTAGCACTCCATCCCTTCTAGGCAAAATACCCCTTTATAACAGCTAAGTCTTCTTTACTTAAAACCAGTGCGATAGAATTTTAACACCACACAAAAAAAAAAAGAAAAAACATTCCATCAGCCAACACTTCTTAAAGAAATCTGACACTGCTAGTCTACCAATTCGCCATGTGGCCACTTATCATTGTCTTAGGTGCGCATGCACAAACTGCTTGTTTAGTAGCGAACATCTGACACATCCAAGGGTGTAGTAAGTTTCACAAAATCTCGCTGTTTGTTTCGTCAAGTTAAATTTTTTATAATTAAGAAACGGCCAAAGATAATTAACTGAGTTTTTCAGCACATGATAACCATACTATTGGCTACATCTTGTACTAATTTGGGTGTATTAGCTTGACTAGTTTGAAATTTGTAGAAAAAACAAAAGTGTTCAGGTTTTATATATATATATATATGTGTGTGTGTGTGCGATGAATTTCACAATTAAACACGTGAAATGAATGAATGATGCAAACCCACAAGGAAAAAAAATTATTCCAAGGCCTTTCGTGTATTCAGAAGTACACCTCGTCAGGGAATGAAGGAAGAAGGCGAGATGCCCAAAATATATACAGCGGGATGGAAACAAAAAGATTAGCACTTAATTAACAAGAGTTAATGAGAGGCAGAAGGAATTTTAACAGGATATTGTCAATTTTATACATTCCCGCACTGTATTGAAGTTATTTTTAAAATGGATAAAGGCAAATTGTAGAATATTCCTTTCAATTATATCTCTGTTTTTAACGAGCGCCGTTAGGTGGCTCTATTTCCAAGTCACATATTGTAAATAGCATGGATCTTATTGACAAACTGAAGTTTCCTAATGACCCTAATTTCAAACTGGTAAGTTTTGATGTATGCTCGTTATTCACAAAAGTCCCTGTTGATGACCTACTTGATTTTTTAAAAGATAAGATCTCTGAATATTTTTTCCCTGTTCAACACAACACTCTTATTTTATTGAGTTAATTAAGCTTTGTGTCAAAGATTGTAAATTTCAGTTTGAAAATAAGTTTTATGCTATGTCGTTTGGATTGGCGATGGGAAATCTCCTCTCACCTGTATTAGCTAACTTATATATGGGAATTTTTTAAAGCAGAATTTTGCCTATTATTGTTAATTTTAACCTTGTTTGGTACAGGTATATAGGTGATATTTTATACCTTTGGCCTAATAATTTGGATGTTGACTTGTTTCTTGGTAGGCTCAACAACTTAGTCCCATCTATTAATTTCACGGTTGAAAAAGAAAATGATGGAAGCTTATCTTTTCTGGATCTAAAAATTCGGATATGCTTTAATCAGTTCAAATTCGAAGTTTATCGTAAGCCTACTAATAATAATTTACTCTCAGGTGCATTTTTATTCTGACCATCAACACTCGATTAAATCTTCTATTTTCTCTGCTATGTTTCTTTGAGCTTTGAGAGTTGTCCGTCCTGAATTTTTAGATTCCGAGTTATGCAATATCATGAATATTGATACGAAATTATATCCTATTTCATTTTTAGATAACTGCCTTAGAAAAGCCAAGAATAGGTATTATAATAGTGTAACTGTAAAGGAATTTGAGTGTAAAAATATCCTTAGCCTACCTTACCATATAAATTTTCAATATCTTCCGACTTTACTTAAAGCAATTGGTATCAATGTAGTCTTTAAGTATAATAATACTGTTAAATCACGCCTAATAAAGAATAGCCCGGATAATGCGGTTGGTTGTGTGTATTCGATCGGATGTACACAATGTACAGTAACAGAGTATATATAGGCCAAACGGGTAAAACGTTAGACATTAGAGTAAAACAGCATAAATATGCGTGTGGAACAGCAAATAATTCTAATACATTGTTTAACCATATGTATAGATGTAATCATAGTATCAAGTGGGATAGTTCTAAAGCGCTCGTTAAAAGCAGAGATATACTTGAAAGGAATATTCTAGAATGTGCATTTATCCATTTTAAAAATAATTTCAATAACAGTGCGGGAATGTATAAAATTGACAATATTCTGTTAAAATTCCTTCTGCCTCTCATTAACTCTTGTTAATTAAGTGCTAATCTTTTTGTTTCCGTTCCCCTGTATATACCGGGTGTACATAAAGTCAGGATCTATTTTTGTGAAGCACTTGGAAATTATATGGAATTCAATCATAAAATGATAAAGTGGTAACATTTATTAAATAATTAAGAGTAGGATTCGACGTAACGCCCATCAATATCCCTGCATAGCTCAAATCGTTCCGCAGCATTTCTAAACACATTCTGGAGCATTTGCGGGGTTGTGTTATCTGCAGCAGTTCGTATACGTGTACGTAAGTTTTCAAGACTCGTAATCTTCGTCTGATAGACGTGCGATTTGATAAAGCCCCATGCAAAGAAATCTAAAGGAGTTAAATCTGGTGATCTCGCTGGCCAAGGTCTGTTGCTTCCGCGTCCGATCCAGCGATTTGGAAAACGTCCATTTAGATAATCCTGAACAATTTTGGCATAGTGACAAGGAACACCATCATGTTGATAGACGACGGGGATAGGATTGTTAGTACCGTCGTCTATCAACATGATGGTGCTCCTTGTCACTATGCCAAAATTGTTCAGGATTATCTAAATGGACGTTTTCCA
>JAJOZX010001217.1:317500-387500 GCA_023014485.1 Bathynomus jamesi | reverse complement strand
TTTATCATCAGTTTCTCATCATTTTATCTCTCACAAAATTGATATTACTTTAATAATGAATATATGTGTGTGTATATATTATATATATGTGTATATATATATATATATATATATATATATATATATATATATATATATATATATATATATATATATATGATGAATAAAACCACGAAGGAAAGGAAACAGAGTGGTGCTCAAGCACTTTCGTCTAATGACATCCTCAGGAACACTGATGTAAATAATGAATTCAAGACTATATATAGGATACAAAAATATATATATATATATATATATATACAGGGTGGGCCGTAAGTTTCCATACATAGGAAAAATAAACATTTTTTTATGGACAACCATTTTTATTTATATAATATGCTCTACACGGTTGCCATTGTTTTGAAAACACATTTCAATACGTGTTCCCCACTGTTGATGAACACGCATTAGCACAGTTGACGTTATGCTTGTAATGGCGTTGGTGATACGTTCCTTTAGATGATTTATTCTCGTATCTTTTCCTGATACACCATGGCCTTCAAGTGCCCCCAAAGATAGAAATCAAGGGGGTGAGATCTGGGGATCTGGGAGGCCACTCCACAGGACCACGCCGACCAATCCAAGCATCCGGAAACTGCTGATCCAAATACCGACGCACGTGAAGACCATAATTTAAATTTTCCTATGTATGGAAACTTACGGCCCACCCTGTATATATATATATATATTATATATATATATAATATAATAATATAGAAATACAAATTGTGGGAGAAGCATACAAATTTGTAAGGAAAACTACCAATTTTAGCACTTTGCCCGAATTCAACACAGATCAAATGGATTGTTTACAACCAATTTTATAGATAATGCCTGAATGATACATAGGTCACAAAAAAAAATTAATAAATAAATAAAAAAATAAAAATAAAAAATAAAAATAACTTGAAAAAAAATTATAAGAGGAGCATACAAATTTATGAGGGAAAATTACCAAAGTTTTAGCACTCTGCCCTTCTTGTCTAAATCCGTGTTCTGAATGAATTCAAAACAACGGGATCGAGTTGAAAAAGACCTTTGCTCATGTTAAAGTTATTTGTAAGTTGGATAATAGCAGACTCAAGAATATTTATATTAACAATGTTGCTAGAATGAAACAAAACTGAAGCATTATTCCAAGCAATACAATGGGGTAACTCTGACAAATGTACAAAAAGGGCAGTGGACGACTGTCCCGTTCTAACGGAATATTGATACTGTTTTACACGCGTGTGCAAATCCTTTCCCATTGACCAATGTAAAAGGAATCACATTGTTTACAACCAATTTTATAGATAATGCCTGAATTATTGGTAGGGCTATTTTTTACTATGATATTTTTCACAATATTGTTATATGAAAATACTACATTAATATCCAAAAGTTTAAGTACATTAGGAATGCCTAAAAAGCCCGGGAAAAATGGAAGTACTAAAATATTCTTTGACAAAGTGCGAGTGTTATTATTCACACGATAGAAGGTTCGTTTTGCCTTGTTAAGGCAAGATTTCATAAACGCAGGTGGGTACCACAGATCACTTCCAATACCGTTGAATTTTTTCAATTCGGCATCGATGTATTTCGGACTGGCGATCCTAAGAGCGCGGAGAAACATTGAAGAAAATATGGCCTTCTTAATGGGGGTGTCATGTCCAGAGTAAAAGTGTACGTAGGACAAATTGTTTGTTTTTTCCGATAGATACTAAACTTAAAACCTGGGCTTTCCCTATGTACATGCACATCCCAAAACGGGATTGAATTGTCTTGTTCCACTTCTCAAGTAAACTTAATGGAGGGGACTTGATCATTTAACTGAAGGAGGAAGTCATCCAGGTCACGATTCATGGGCCAGATACACAAAATATCGTCGACGTACCGCAACCATAGGATGCCAACCCCCAGGATTCTCGGAATGCAAGTAATTTCGAAAAATTCCATATAAATATTGGAGAGGAGGGGCGACAAGGGGTTGCCCATAGCCATCCCAAAAACCTGTTGATAATACTCGCTATTGAAAGTGCATTTACAGTCTTTGATGCAAAGCTTAATAAGTTCCAAAACGATGTGTGCAGGTAGTGGCAGGTCGTACTTATGTAATTCTCGGGAAAGTCAAGCATATCGTCAATCGGCACTTTTGTAAACAATGAACAAACGTCAAAACTGATCAATCTATCGTTGGTTTCAGTGCGTACATTATTCAATTTTTCAGTAAGATCCATAGAATTTTTTACATGTGAACCAGAGATAGTTCCGAGAATGGGGGACAAGACTTTGACAAGCCATATGGAGAGTTTATCGGTAATAGAGCCGACCGAGCTAATAATAGGGCGCATAGAGTTGCCAGGTTTGTGGGTTTTAATAAAACCATAAAGGTATATCGGTGAATAATAACACTCGCACTTTGTCAAAGAATATTTTAGTACTTCCATTTTTCCCGGACTTTTTAGGCATTCCTAATGTACTTAAACTTTTGGATATTAATGTAGTATTTTCATATAACAATATTGTGAAAAATATCATAGTAAAAAATAGAACTACCAATAATTCAGGCATTATCTATAAAATTGGTTGTAGACAATGTGATTCCTCTTATATTGGTCAGACGGGAAAGGATTTGCATACGCGTGTAAAACAGCATCATTATTCCATTAGAACGGGACAGTCGTCCGATGCCCTTTTTGTCCATTTGTCAGAGTTATCCTATTGTATTGATTGAAATAATGCTTCAATTTTGTTTCACTCTGGCAACATTGTTAATATAAATATTCTTGAGTCTGCTATTATCCAACTTACAAATAACTTTAACATGAGCAAAGGTCTTTTTCAACTCGTTCCCGTTGTTTTGAATTCGTTCAGAACACGGATTTAGACAAGAAGGGCAGAGTGCTAAAACTTTGGTAATTTTCCATCATAAATTTGTATGCTCCTCTTATAATTTTTTTTAAATTTTTTTTTATTTTTTATTTTTTATTTTTTTTTATTTATTTATTAATTTTTTTTGTGACCTATGTATCATTCAGGCATTATCTATAAAATTGGTTGTAAACAATCCATTTGATCTTGTGTTGAATTCGGGCAAAGTGCTAAAATTAGTAGTTTTCCTTACAAATTTGTATGCTCCTCCCACAATTTTTATTTCTATATTTATTATATATACAGTATATATATATTTTTTTGTAACCTATATATAGTCTTGAACTCTTTATTTACTTCAGTGTTCCTGAGGATGTCATTAGACGAAAGCGCTTGAGCACCACTCGTGTTTCCTTTCCTTCGTAGTTTTATTCATCATAAATATTTTTCACGTGTTACTTTCGTGAAATAATTTTCATATATATATATAAAATCACAGTCATACTCCTACTACCCTATGCTTGCTCTACACAAACTAGACCAAAAACCACAAGTATCCGCAATCGCAAACCGTCCGTATGCAAACCTGTAGACTTAACACGTAAAAATTGTTTTTGTAAACTGAAACTTAAGAGAATTTAAAGACTACGTCTTGTAGGCTAATAATCTTCAAAAACCATCCTCAGAATCTAATTCTGACAAACTTTTAATACGTTACCTTTTCTTTGTTTAGCAGTCACGATTTAAATATACAAGTACATCTTTATATTCCAGTTTAATAAGCTCATAAACCTGGATGAGTATTACTGTATATCATGGAAGTAAATTCAAAGGTGCACTCTAAGTGGTACTAGACGTTTGGTTATATATATATAACGTCTACGCGACATCTCCTAATGAACTTAGCTTTCTGAAATGAATAATAACTATTTTGAAATGTTTACTAGAAACTGTAAATATCTGAAAACTGTGCTTACATGTTTCAAATATATATAAAGGCATATAAATTAAACATTTCATTTGTATAATTTAATTTTCTATTCTTTGCGCCTAGACGCATGCGCATTGTGATGAAAAATATTTTGAAATTGTGAAGCAGTTTATTTAGTGTTCGTATTTATAGGCTATCTCGAAAAGAAGAGAAAACAGTCATCATATTTGTGCATTTATTTATTAATTTCATGTAGGCTTAGGTCTTCTAAGTATCATTCATGCATTTATTAAGTTTATTTATTCGCCTAGGCCTTGGCTGGTAAAGTCTTTCAAGATTGAGAACCACCCTGTGACCCTGAACCCTGAGCCTAGCCTTAGACCTAGGCCTCTTGTAGGCCTACCCTAGGTTCAATCTCTAAGTTATATAGCCTATACCTGCTTGAGAAAAGACACTGATAAGTTAAAAAGTGTTCGGGGTGGAAAACCAAAATGAATCCAGAACTGAGAAGTAAACTAGTTAAGAAAAAATTAGTTAAATTAGATATGTGTCTACTTGAAAAGCGTGGACTTTGAAAATGATAAATAGCTTTCATAATGTAAATTACAGGAAGTTATTTGATAGAGTTACAGAGAAATGGATATAAATTGAAAATCAAAAGTTTTTAAGCGTAATGCTGTAAGACAATCTTTTCATATAACCTTAAACTTATGTTTAAACATAAACTCTTCATCTTTCTTACAGTAGACAGACACTTACTATTAGACATCCAAGTAAACATTTCGGATCACCTGAAGATCAGGGCCCTCAGCCTTCTTTAGTTAGCCTTATAAAGCTAACTAACGAAACTATCACAACTTAACCTGACCATTCGTCAAGGGCGTACAGTTGACCTAACGATTGGTTAGGTTAAGTCGTAATATTTTCGTTAGTTAGCCTCATAAAGCTAAGTAACGAAGGCTGGGGGCCCTGATCTTCAGGTAATCCAACATTTCATTAGACATTTTGGATCACCTGAAGATCAGGGCCCCAGCCTTCTTTAGTTAGCCTTATAAGGCTAACTAACCAAAATATCACGACCTAACCTAACCAATCGTTAGGTCACTGTACGACCTTGACGACTGGTTAGGTTAGGTCGTGATATTTTTCGTTAGTTAGCCTTATAAAGCTAACTAAAGAAGGCTGGGGGCCCTGATCTTCAGGCGATCTGACATTTTAGGTTAGTCTTTTCAATTGTTTAAAAAATTGGGACAATTTAGACTTTTCTAATGTAAAATGTCTAATGCATTAGACGCTTCCAAATTCACAAAATTGGGACAGTGAAACGTCTAACGAAACGTGCACTTCTATTTAGAGTGTGACAGTCATCGCTTCTGTTTTCTGTTACATGGATACATAGTATTAAAAGTAGTTCAGAGAGAAGTGAAGGCAAAGAGTTTATCCTAGGGATATAGACTGGGAAGAGAAGGAGAACGCCCGTGTCCACCAAGCTCACCCGACCTAATCCTTGTAGACTTCTTTTTTAAGGAGTCATGTAAAGAGCATCGTTTAAGCTACAAAGCCTAAAAAATATGGCAGAATTGAAGTCTCGAATCGAAACAACAGTCCTCCAAATCTCGCAGCAACAAATCGAGAATGTGTTTCAGTCTTTTCGAAATAGATATGTCGCAACCACGTGATCTACCATTCCCACGTTTGGACTGTATTCACGTTTGTGTCATGATAAGTTCGCTCGCGAATGTCCCTTAATTTCATTCCCTCGGAGTACAAACGAGGCAATCAACGTTTTAGATTGTTTTACTCGTAGATTTCCATCAGAATATTTCCCATATCCCTATTTCCCATCCGTTATGGATTCGATTATAATTAATTGTATCGCATCCATCCCTAAATTTTTATCAGATTATACCCATACATTTAACGTAGAATGGTTAAAATCATTGTTTGTATTTTCTTATTCATTTACACTATTCCATTTCACAACGTCGAATATTTCTATACTGTTTCACTCACTCTCTATTACCGTCTCTCTTTAATTAATTTCCTTTTATGTCTCCTATAATGACTCGTACGTCCGAATTAAGTAACGTAAATTACTATACTAAATTACGAATTTTGTCATAAAATAAATTAATTCCTCTCTCAATTTTTAAAGTGAATAATTAAGACTAAAATTAAATACGATACTAAATGCAAAGGTAATGGATTTACAAGGAAAAGAAGTACCTCAAAAGGCCTTGCGGCCCATACCGAGGAGGTACCAATGGCAACAGTGCCAGGGAAAATTTTCTACACCCTCAAATAGTGTGCAAGATTTGGTCTAACCTTTTCTTGAAATGATCCACAGAGGAACTGTTCACAACTTCTGAAGGTAACCTGTTCCACGTGTCACAGATCTTATACGTACAGTAATTCCCACACACACTAGTCCTAAACCGTTTCAAATCCAACTTCCAACCATTGTTGCGAGTTGGGTTATCATTTAAACTAACATACTTCTAAAATCGACATCGTTGAACCCGCGTAAGAGCTTGAAAACCTCGATCAGTTGACCGCGCAGCCTCCCGAGTTTCCACCGAAAACAAGTTCAGGGCGCGTAACCGTCGATTGTAGCCCATATGCCTAACGGAAGGGATTAACTTTGTGGCCCTCGCCTGCACTCGCTCCAGCCTCTCAATATCTTTCCTGAGGGTGGGCGACCAGAACTGCACTGCATACTCCAAGTGCGGCCGAACCAGGGAATTGTACACAGAGAGAGAGCACAATCTCCTTGTTCCGAAACTGAAATTGCCTCCTGATATAACCCAACAGCTTCTGGGCTTTCTTTTCCATCTCTACGCACTGTTTGGTAAACTTAAGGTCGCTGCTAATTAGCACACCCAAGTCCTTTTCTAAATCAGTCACCTCGATATGACTCCCAAACATCGAGTAGTCTGACTTGGGATTGGCGTAGCCAATGTGCATCACTTTGCATTTACCCAAATTAAACGGCATTTGCCATTTTTCGGACCACTCTCCTATCCTACCTAGGTCCGCACGCAGTTGCTCGATCGCTTCGGGCGTCCCAACATTGGCCCCAAGCTTGGTGTCATCAGCGAATTTGGCGATCCGACTGACGATGCCAGCGTCTATATCATTTATGTAAATGATAAACAACAGTGGCCCCTAAACGGAACCCTGAGGAACCCCACTAGTGACCGAGGCCCAACCCGAACTAGCCCCTTTAATTACAACCCTCTGCCGCCTATTGCTCAGCCAATTTTCAATCCACCTACGTACTTCCCCACCTATACCCAGCGCGCGCACTTTCGCCATTAGCCGGCGGTGAGGTACCTTATCAAAGGCTTTCTCAAAGTCGAGATAAAAGTATATCAATCGCCCTACCTCTTATCATACTCAATCAACATGACGTGGAAAAACTCGAGCAGTTGATGAGACACGACCTATGCCGTCTAAACCCATGTTGGGGAGTCCCCAAACAGCTTGTAGGAATCCAAATGGTCAACGATCCTATCCGCTATTATCCCCTCTAATAATTTACCTACAACTGAAGTGAGACTAATGGGACGATAGTTCCCTGGACTTTCGTGATCCCCTTTCTTAAAGATAGGGGTCACGTTGGCTTCTCTCCAGTCACCAGGCACCTGGCTCGTCTCCAACGATTTGCTGAAGACTGTAGCCAGGTGGGGAGCCACCTGGTCGCGCACTTCTCGCAACACTCTGGGGAGAAACTGGTCTGGCCCAGGAGCCTTAAACGCGCTCAGTTTGTCTATTCTATCGGCAACGACTGTCGCGGTACATCGAATACTATCCAGGCCAGCACCTTCGTGCCTCACGCCTGGCTCGGGGATGACGAGGGTATCCTCCCTGGTGAACACTCCCGCAAAGTACTCATTAAGCACATTAGCGATGTTCGCGTCTGAAGAACTCCTTAAGGTTCCCCTTGCAGAGGCTTGCCACCCGTAGTTCTTCGTTACGTTTCGCTAGCCTAACGTTCGCCTTCACTTCCCTACACAGGGGGACATACGCTTCAGTGTTCTCATGGGAACGATTGGCCTTCGCCCTCATATACGCTACTTTCCTATTTCGGATAGCCGAAGCGATGTCACGATTGAACCACTTAGGCTGCGTTGAAGCAGGGGTGACCGGTTTTGAGGGTATGGCAGCAGACTGCAGCACCATAAACTCGTCCCGGAATGCACTCCACACTCCCTCAACATCGCCGCCGACCTCTAACACCGTCTCTCCTACGCTGTCCCTGAGGCTAACAAAGTTCGCCCGCCGGAGATCGAGCTTACTGCCTCTCGAGTTACTACGCTTCACCCGAGGGACGCATACACGGGACCTAATAAGACCATGATCACTCCCGCTCAACGATTCGTCAACGGTGAGGCCAGTGACAAGGTTGTCTTCGGTCGTGAATACTAAGTCTAGAACGCTTTCGCCTCGTGTCGGCTCGTTGACCCACTGAGTGAGGAAGTTCTCATCAGCAAAGTCAACTAGCCTCCTCCCTTCAGCATCAGCAGTCCTGTCTTCCCACTTTATGCCGCGACAGTTGAAGTCTCCTAAAACTACACACACCCTATCCCCTAGCAGGCTACGGAGTTCGGTGTACAGGGCTGTATCCTCCTCGAGGAGGAGATGCGGAGGTCTGTACACCAAGATTAACCTGTAGCTCGTCCCTCCCACATTCAGATCGACGCCAAGCAGCTCCCGTTCCGACCGGAACTGGCAGTCAACCGGACTCAACGTGCCTCCGACGTATATTAGTACCCCACCCCCCTCCCCACGGGTGCGGTCTTTGCGAAACATTCTATACCCGGGAATTTCGAACTCCCCAACGTAGTCCCTACGATCAGTATGAATCTAGGACTCGGGGATAGCAACGATATCCTGGTATTCTGATGCTAAGAGCGCCCGTAGAGAGAGATAGAGAGATAGAGAGAGAGTTACAAGGAGTTACAAGGAGTTACAAGGACAAGAGGAAGCCTCAAAGACCTTTCGGTCCACTCTGGGAGGTTCCTGTTATTAAAAGTTTATTTTTCTTTCAACTATCCTAGCAGTAGTAGAGAGAGAGAGAGAGAGAGAGAGAGAGAGAGAGAGAGAGGGAAGTCACCGATACATTCGTTTGTTCTCAGTTCGTGACCTTACAAAATATGAGTTTCATCCGTTTTGGAATTTCCTCTCACTCTGTCTATAAAAATTTCCACGTACGTTGTGTGGTAATTGTTACATACTTCATCGTTACTGTATGTTACTGTCCCGTTACTTAGCTGTTAGCTATTTTCTAATTCGTTTCTTCTCGCGTGTCCGTGTGTTCTGACATTCATGTACGCTTTCACGTACATTTAATTCCATTCATATACCATTATTTGCATCCTATTGTCCTTTCTTTATCCTACGCTTAACATATTAGATAATCATAATGAAATACGATAATATAATAATAATAATAATAATAATAATAACTATGACAAATTCTAATCAGGATTAGTTATCATATAAAATTATGAAAGTTGTAAAAATATGTTAAACATTCGACCAGTAGTACATAGTACCTTAAATATTTGATGTACTAAATTGTAATATGGTATTAATGTACAAACCCTGACATTATGTCTCCAAGAAAAGTGTGTAATTAGCGAATTTTTATTTTTTATTTAATATTTTATTTTTATTTTTGTTTATTAAAATATGAAACAGTTCGTAGATTCTCCAAACTCGAGAGCTTCGCCTTCAGATTCACATTCCACCCCCTCCCCCCGAATCTACACTTATTTATTTCTTGTATTGTAAATTAAATTATTCCTGTTTTAGCCACTGTCGACGGAGGTCGAACCTCCTCCTCCTCCTCTCCTCCTCCTCTTCCTCCTCCTCCTCCTCTTTACATTTCTGTCTTAACATTCAATTGATAAGGACCCGCGAAAAATTCTTGCCTGGATATCAGTAGTGATATAGGCTCTTTCGACCTAAGGCAATTAACTAATTTATTAAATCTTGTCAAAGTGAGGCTAAGCAGTATTTCTGCTTTCTGTGAAAAAAAATACATCAATAAAACTGTCGGAATGAAAGAAATTCTATTTAAGAACTCGTGTGTTTTCATTCGCTCCTTCACTGATTTGGGTTATAAAATGTAGTGCGCCCATATTGTTTTTTTTTTTTTTTGTCGTAAGCCACTTCCACAACTCGGATGTCCTACGGTTAAGGTCGAGCTCAACTTCGAGGACCACCTCAAGTCAGATTTCCAACAATGCATCCCTTATAAAAGTCGCGTGCGGGAAGTGGTCTGTGCACGCGAGACAGATATGCTGAAGTGTAAAGTGGGAGTGTTGGGGAGGCAAATCACTTTGACATATGCTTTGTAATGACGCTTACTATTTTTCTATTTCAATTTTAGTAAAAATTTATTCAATTTTAAGACCTCCCCAGAGCTTTATAACAACAATATATATATATATATATATATATATATATATATATATATATATATGGGATGAATTTCACAATAAAACACGTGAAATGAATAAATGCTGCAAACCCACAAGGAAAAAGAAAAACGATTCCAAGGCCTTTCGTGTATTCAAAGCTACACGAGGTGTAGCTTTGAATACACGAAAGGCCTTGGAATCGTTTTTCTTTTTCCTTGTGGGTTTGCAGCATATATATATATATATATATATATATATATATATATATATATATATATATATATATATATATATATATATATTAGACTGAAAAAGGTTCGCTCTAAATTAAACTAATACAAGCCAGAAACCACATATATAAACATAACATAAAAAATCTAATGAAATCACAGTGAAAATAAAGGCTTCAGGTCATCAAATAAAATCCCAAATACGTCTCCTTCGCTAAAGGAAAAACATTTGAACAAGCAATTATACGACGTCTGAACTGTGCTGAACTGTTTGAAATATACTGTATGTATAAAGGCGTAAAAATAAAAAATTTCATTTGTATAACAAGTTTGTGATTATAATATAATGTTATAATGTTTCAGACCAACAAAGACCCTAGGATCCACTCATGGCTGGTCTACCTAACTGTGTTCGTAATCGTGTATTGTGTATGTCCTCCGTGGTGGCGGAGGGGACCTACAATTTTACGTGGGTTCCGAACCACAAGAACATAAGAAACTTATTTAAAAACTGCCGGTAAATTGACAACGACCAATTTTTACGAAACTAAATAATTATCAATTTAAAAATAATTAATTATCGGTTTAAAACTAAAGATAGAATCTCTCGGTCCAGAGGAGCAAGTCATAATAGACTACTATCCACAAATATGTTACATTCTATATCTATTTATAACGGACATGCAAATATATCAGATCCAAAGAATCCAGTCAATTTCATTACGGTATCCATCAAGTCACGGTCCATATCGATTGCGGACCAAGTCAAAATTTACAACCATATACATTATCAATTTAAAAATAATTAATTATCGATTTAAAACTAAAGATAGAATCTCTCGATCCAGAGGATCAAGTCATAATAGACTACTATCCACAAATATGTTACACTCTATATCTATTATATGTATAACGGACATGCAAATATATCAGATCCAAAGAATCCAGTCAATTTCATTATGGTATCCATCAAGTCACGGTTCATATCGATTGCGGACCAAGTCAAATTTACAACCATATACATTACAATATATACACTTACGAGGAAAAGTGTAGGTGTGGCTGTAAAGACTGTACAGTAATGTAGAAATGTGTGTGCACCCATTATGGGTCTCCCATTTAAAGGTGTTTGTGGGGCAAGTGAAGATCATGAGTTTTTCAATACCTCACAGTACTATGGGGGGCACCGCTCGGCAGAGGAATCTCTTTAAATGGGGTGTGTAAGGACAGAGTATCCCCTAACCCAAGACGCTGCCTCCCTATATCCCACAACACTTGTGTTGAGCTGTGGGATCTATCCCCACAAAGCCTTAATTTTACTACCTTAAACTATACCCTTTCTATCAACATGCACGTCCAATCGATTCTTAAACATGTTTATAGACGTGCTACTAATTACTTCTACCGGCAAACTATTCCAGCTATTTACTATTTACTATTAAAAATACTTTGAAATTGTGATGCAGTTTATTTAGTGTTCGTATTTATAGGCTATCTCAAAAAAAGAAGAAAACAGGGATCTTTTCCTTTATAGCACCCCCATTTAAAATATTCTAGCAGAGAAACCCGCCCTTCGTGCGGGTAGCAAAAGTATTCCACCTTACAACTTTAGAATGAGACTGGAATGTAAAAATTAGCTAACTAGTTAGGTTAATTGAATGCCCGGTTAGGTTAATTGAATGCTCACTTAGGTTAATTGAATGCCCGGTTAGGTCAACTGTACGCCCTTGACAAGTGGTTAGATTAAGTCGTGATATTTTTGTTAAAACTAACGAAAATATTATGACTTACCCTAACCAGTCGTCAAGGGCGTACAGTTGACCTAACCAGGCGTTCAATTAACCTAACTAGTTGGTTAATTTTTAACATTCCAATCTCATTTTAAAGTTGTAAGGCGGGATACTTTTGCTACCCGCACGAAGGGCGGGTTCTCTGCTAGAATACTTTAAATTGGGGTGCTATAAAGGAAAAGATCCGAAAACAGTTATTATATCTGTGCATTTATTTCTTTCATCTAGACTTAGGTGTTCGAGGTGTCTTTCATGCATTTATTAATTTTATTTATTTGGTTAGTCTATGGCTAGTAAATTCCTTGAAGATTAAGAATCAGCCTGTGACCCTGAACCTAGCCTTAGACATAGGCCTCTTGATATACAGTAGGCCTACCCTGGGTTCACTCTCTGAGTTAGAAAGGGTTCGGGCTGACTCGCAGGGGTTCTTAACCTCTGGGTCGCGACCCAAACTTGGGTCATTAAATTGTCATTTATCATTTATTTATGTTATCCCTAATCATTTTATCATTATTATTTATTTTTATCTATTACGAGCGAACTGTTTGAAGGCATTGGTCGCCGAGCTAGCCCCTAGACCAGAATTTGGATCGCAGCCTAAAAAGGTTAAGAACCTCTGGGCTAGAAAATGAATCCAGAACTGAGAAGTAAAATATTTTAGGAAAAATTAACTGAACTAGATGCGTATTCACTCGAAAAGCAACGACTTATTGGAGAACTAATTCGAGTATTTAAAACTAATAAATGGCTTCGATAATGTAAATTACAGAAAGTTATTTGATTGGGATGCACAGAGTCAATTACGAGAAGAACTCGATATGAATTGAAAGTCAAAAGTTTTTAAGAGTAATGCTCTGAAGCAATTCTTTCTATGTAAACTTAAACTTAAACTTTCATGCATTAGACACTTCACTGTCAGACAATTCGTTAGACATTTCATTAGACATTTCGGATTAATTTTTTAATTGTTTAAAAAATTGGGATAATTTAGACATTTCAATTGACTTACTGAAATGTCTAATCAATTGTTTAACTAGTATGAAATATGTAATGCATTAGACATTTCAAAATCCACGAAACGTCTACTTCTATTTAGAATGTTTCAAACTGTACTCTACCTAATAAGAGTACGATTCGATTCGTGTGAAGCGGTGGTGTCCTAAACAATGATTAAAGAGTAAAGGAGAGAGAAAAAGAATTAATGAATCTTGCACACTTTAATTAATTCACTACATCAAAAGAATTCTTCACCAGTCTTTTAAAATGTTGAATTTCGTAAGAAAGGTTAAAATTACAAAAAAAAAAAAATAATAAAAAAACTGTACATCTTTTATCGAGGAAATCTCGTTTTATACGAAAGTATCAGATTTCCTACAAGAAAAACAAGAGGAAAAGAAAGAAATAAAATCTTCGCTCGGATGATAACAATATCTTATCTAGTTAAAATAATCGAAATTACAGTTAGGGAAAACACGTTATAAGGGCATTTTCTGGTACATGCAGAAATTCACTAAGAATCAACATAGATGCGGGTCAGGAAGTAATCAAGAGCAAAGTAGCGCGTTTGGGTGACGGCGGGAAAATAGGTAAAAAGGATTTTAAAAAAATCAAAGAACGTGGAAATTTTACAGTCAGAGACAGAACTAAATCTATGTATGATCAGAAAAGGAAATCTAAACTTCAATATTCCAAATTTTCATTTTCTTTTATTAAAAATGAAGGAGTGAAAACAGTAATCTAATTTTCAGGATGGGAAATGCAAAAGAATTCGACAACCACAGAAAGAGCGGATAAAAGGCCAAATTTAGGAAATGATAAAATGACAGTTAATATAAGGGTGAACCAGCAATATAATAATAATAATAATTCCGAATTTGTTCAGTACGTCCCCTTTGCAGAGGGGAACTATCGCTTACTTAGAAGGAAATAAAATACATCGAAAAGCTTTTTCGAATTAATTAAGATTTTACTCATTAGAAAGGAGAAAAAACGTATGAGCAGAAATGTGACAACAAAAACTCCATCAAAATTGAGAAGAAAAAACACCACAAAAGAAAAATTGCATTATTATTTTCTTCTTTAATAAAAGTCAATGAATACATAACTCATGTTACTTGAACTCTGTCTCTTCCTCTCAGCTATTAACTTATAGCAACGATTTGGTGTGACTTTTGCTTCAACAGTCATCGATTTGAATGCATTATTAACATGTTATGATAAAATAAGTCAGAAACAAAACGGTTTTAGAATTACCAAAAAGTCATGTACTCTCTCCAGTTTTAGCTGAAAAGAAAATTAAAACTAAAAAAATGCAGTTTTTACAATAACGAAAACTTTTGAAATGCTTCAAATCAGTGGTTTTCAGCCGGCGAGTCGTTAAAGATCCTCAGGTGCGTTGCTCAACACCTTATATTATTTTGACTCAAAATTTAGGATTGAATTTTGAAAGACGTCAAAATTTTTAATATATATATCTATATATATATATATATATATATATATATATATGTTAGCCCGACGTGGTCAACGGGTCACTCGCAAAGAGGTCCCAAAAATATAGCTTCCCTCACCAGCTATCTGCAAAGCAGATAGGATATATATATATATATATATATATATATAATATGAAAGAAAAAAGTTCTGAAGTTGGACTTGTCAATATTTTGCTGCTCTATGACCATAAGAAAAAGGTTGAGAATCTCTTTTTGTGGTCTGTAAGGGATGTGTATATATATATATGAAAATTATTTCACGAAAGTGACACGTGAAAAATTTTTCCCTTCGTGGTTTTATTCATCATATATATATATATATATATATATATATATATATATATATATATCGGGTCGGCAAAAAAAAAGGGAGACCTCGAACTTTGGCTGTAAAATCCAAAGATTTCAATATTTTTTTCACACCCCACAACTAAGTAAATTTCCCATATGGTGAACAGATTTCAAAGAAAACTAATGAAATTACAGATTTATTGAACATTTCTTTATGCCACTGGAAATTCTCCATTTACACTACTACTGCATTGTATTGCAGATAAAAAGTTACAAAGTACTCACATATGGTGCTACCTTGATGTTAAAAAACACTGCTCGATATGTTTACCACGAACTTCTACAACCTTTTTCAGTCTAGGACGGAACTCATCTATGGCTTTATTGATTTGTTCTTGTGGTAGCTCATCCCATTTTTCCAGAAGAAGCTGTCGTAAATGAGCGACATTTCTTACTTTGACCCGATAAATTCTCTGTGGCAAATTTTCCCAAAGGCCGTAATCGCAGGATTTAAATCAGGACTGTTTGGTGACCAAATTTAATACCGCTACCTGGTATTCTTTTGATATCGATTTTCTTGAGAAGCTTGTTCAAACCTCCTGCAGTTGGCTTACGTTAATTAAAATCGCTTTAATTATCAACTTGAACCTACGATTAGCAAGATTTTTCTGGAATATTCGCCATAAATCCAATTTCTCAGCTAAAATGTTGAAAGATGGCATACAAACCATAAAATTGCCTAGTAATAACATACTAAAATTTCATGGTTCTATGTACCTTATTTGCCGTGATATGAAGGATTTAAAAGGTCCCCCTTTCTTTTGCCGACCCGATATATATATTAATATGCGCCTCGGTGGTGTAGTGGTTAGCGTCGCTGACTACGAATCCATCGGCCCCGGGATCGAGACCCAGTGACAGCAGACAGCGCGCAGCAAAACCCAGCTGTTCATCCTTCCACACAATAAAGAAAGTGGTTAGTAGATAAATGGGTACCCTGTGTAGCCTAGTGGTTAAGACGCTGAGCTGCTGGTGGGGCGTGGTTAGGATTCTACGCTAAACTGTAGGTCTAAGGTGGAGTGAAAAGCTTGACCTTCGTCAGAATGAACAATTCGGGCAGAAGCAAACCAAAGGTTATGTATTGCAGAATTTTGTTTCAGTAATTTTGTACTGGGAAAATGTTTCAGTGGTTCATTTATAATGAAAGCAATTACTTAGTGTTTGAAATGGTCCGGTTAGGGATTTAAACACTACATAATTAATAAGTATTATTTGGAGATGGCACTACGTGGAGCAAAAGAATTTCAGTAGAACGTTTAAAATTTCAGGATTTCGAAATGTGAGTTCGATATTAATTTATTTGATGTTTAAGACTTTGTTTTATTTAAGATAGCGAAATTACTTTCAAACAAATGCTTTTTAAAGGAACATTTTAATAAATTTCATTAGTGACTTTGAAATTAGTTTAATTGTCAATTTTAGGAACTTTTTCTTGCTTGATTGACTTCAGTATTAAACCAAGTTATTATAGGTAATTAAGTTAAAATGTTGTTAGTGTAATCACTCTTAAATCTTTTATGAGAGTAGTGTTTTTAAGTAGATGGAGTGAGTTTAAGTTTTCAATAAATTTAGACATAAAATTGGTTGTATTTAGAAAAGTTTGTTATTTTTCTTTGTCGAATCTCGTATTTTGAATCTGCATCTAAATATCATTTTTTAACTGATGTACGATTGTAGAAAATTTTGGAATGAAAAATCTATGGAAAATATATTTGGAAAATAGCCTCGTGCTCCGTATTCTCTTTTTGGTGCTTGGGTATAAAGCTCCGGACCAAAACGTCATCAATCTTTAACTGGGTACCAACAAAATAGATGAGCGAAAGAGTGAATTTTATGTATTTTTAAAGCTTTTATTTTTAGTTTCGCAATTCACGAGCGACTTTGATTTCAAATATTCGTTAGTTAAAGGTCTTATCTTATGTTACTAAACATATCATATTAAGAATAATAATAATTACAATAATAATAATAATAATAATAATAATTACTTAAGTTTAAGTTCACCAACAAAGCCCCCAATTGGCGTCTTAAAATCCTTAGTTTTCACTACTTCTTAACTAAACTATTCATTTCTTATGTCCCTGAAAAGATGTTATTAAATTTCCTATTGATTGACATTCATTACGACTTTCTTCCTTCCAATTACAGAGCTTGTTAAAGCTGGACCTACGGCTTTCCGTGGGATCTGAACCACGGGTCGCAACATCATTCGGAGCAAAAGAGACTGTTGTCCATCGAACTAGTGAACAGACACAGCGTCGCATAACCTCGCTAATCTAACGAGAAGCGTTGTTATAATGTTATAATGTTTCAGACCAACAAAAACCCTAGGATCCACTCATGGCTGGTCTACCTAACTGTGGTTGTAGTTGTGTATTGCACATGTTCTCCGTGGTGGGGGAGGGGACCTACAATTTTACGTGGGTTCCGAACCAAAAAAACCTTAATTTTACTACTTTAAACTATACCCAATCTATCAACATATGCGTCTAATCGATTTTTAAACATGTTTATAGACTTGCTACTAATTATTTCTACCGACAAACTATTCCAGCTATTTACTATTCTATGCGTAAAAAAGTTTTTGGCAACTGCTGTCTCGAACCTTCTACTTGTCAACTTACACCCGTTATTTCTAGTCCTATTATATTGTGATATTTCGAAAAGGCTACCTCTATCTACGTTATCGAACCCATTCATAATTTTAAAAACCTGGATTAGATCACCCCTTAGCCTCCTAGTCTCGAGTGTAGTCAATTTTAACTCCTTAAGCCTATCTTCGTACGACTTGGACCTAAGCGACGGAATCATTTTAGTTGCTCGTCTTTGAACTCTTTCGATTTTGTCTATATCTTTTCGTATATGCGGATTCCAAAATTGGATTGTGTACTCCAAATGGGGTCTAACTAATGATTTATAAAGAGGAACAATAATATCGCGGGATTGTACTCAAAATTCCAAGTATAAAACCCAGCACTTTGTTTGCCTTATTGACCACTGCTGTACTTTGTTTCGACACTTTTAAATCACCAGTGACAATAACTCCCTAAATCTTTTTCCTGTTTTACGCTTGGTAACTCCTTCCCTGACATATTATACGCAAAATTACCGTTACACGAACCTATATGTAAAATTTTGTACTTATCGACGTTAAATCTCATTTGCCATGTGCCTGACCAATCAACGATTTTATTCAGATCTTCCTGGATTTTACCTCTATCTTCATCATTAATTGCCCTACCACCCAACTTCGTGTTATCCGCAAACTTTGAAACTGTACTGACTAGGCCGACATCTAAATCGTTAATATATATACAAGAAAAAGCAAGGGGCTCACTACAGAACCCTGAGGAACGCCGCTCGCTGCATTAGCCCAACACGACTCCGCTCCATCAACGACCACCCTCTGTTTCCTACCTCGCAACCACTCTTCTATCCAATTTATTACTACACCCCTGATTCCATGAACCTTAGTTTTTTCAATGAGTCTTTTGTGCGGTACGGTGTCAAACGCTTTTTGAAAATCTCAATACACTACATCTACTGCCCGATGACTATCGTAAACTTCAACCACGTTTTGAATGAAAAAATTCTAAAAAATTAGTTAAGCAAGATTTGTTTCGCCTAAAACCGTGCTGCGTATTTCTAATCAAGTTATGCATTTCCAAGTGTTCGACTACACGATCCCTTATTATTGATTCCAGGAGCTTACCTACAACAGACGTTAAACTGATTGGTCTGTAGTTCCCCGCCGCACCTTTATCGCCTTTCTTAAAAATAAGTATTACATTTGCTAACTTGAAATTATCTGGTACGCACCCCTCAGAAATAGACGCATTAAAAATCTTCGTTAGTGGCATAACAATGCTTTTTTTAAATTCTTTTAGTTGCATGGGATATATGGATTCCGGCACCGGTGATTTACGCATTTTCATTTTATCAATATAGCGCATTACCTCCCTTTCACTAACAACAATATTATCTAAAGTATTACCATTGTCAAGAGGTATTAGGTCTATGACCGTAGGGATATTCTTTACATCTTCTACTGTAAAAACTGACGTAAAAAATTCGTTTAGCAGGGTAGCCATTTGCTTGTTTACAGGAACTAGCTCCCCGTCAAAATTTTTCAACGGCCACAAGACACTCTTTACAGGATTCCTATAACTGACGTATTGAAAGAATCGCTTGGTTTTTTTTTGCCATCACGAGCTATAAAGATTCAAATCACGCTTGGACTTTTTTATTACGCTTTTCGCTTCACGCCTTAGATATATGTAGTTGTTTCGTAACCACAAATTGTCTTTATCGCATTCATGTAGCCTATAAGCCCTATCTCTACTCTTTATAATATCCCCTACTCTCGACGTAAATCACAAGGGCTTGTTGTTTACTTTCGCACGCTTAATCTTGTACGGTATACATTCCTTATTTGTAGTCCTAAATACTGTTTCAAATAAATTCCACATTGACTTCCACATTATTTTTACGTTGGAGATCCCCATTACGTTTTCCCAATTGACGTGTGACAATTCATTTCTAAATTTACAAAAGTCTGCGTACTGGAAGTTAAGAATTTTAGTCGAGTTAGTTGGTTTCGAGTGATTTACTGAGAGGACAAACTCTACCATATTGTGATCGCTATTGCTTAACGGTTCTATTACTTGAAGATCAGTGATTAGCCTATCATCCGTAGTTATTACTAAATAACGGGGCGACGATATAGTCCCTTATCACTTATCGCTTATACGAAATAAATGCATAGATACGGACATATGTCAAAGCATAAAACATTAATTCCATATCGCGTAAAATTGCAGTCGCCGTACGCGAGTTCCTAATTGCGTGCATTACATATAAAATACAGTAAAAAAAGACAATATTGTGAAGCATATCAAAAGGGATTGTTATTATTAAGTTATTAGTTATTACTTATTAAGAAGAATATATGAAAGTGATGCCAAATTGAATGCAAATTTATATAAAACATTCATTTCGTATTTCGCTCGCCATCGCACATAGCCAGATGCACCCGGCTCATCTGGTACCGTCCTGAGCCAGGCATCTGGTGTTCTTTTGAAGACTTCAACTTTGACCCCTGTAATGTTCCTGAGGTCCTTTGGAAACTGGTTAAAAAGTCTTGGACCCCTGACAACCAAGTGTTGAAGAGGTGCCTAGTTGGGCCTTTAATTTGGGAACACTACACATTCTGCCTTTCCTATTTTCCAGTGTTGTGTGGATGGTAATTGGGTTTAGTTTGAGGTTTGGTACCAGTTTTTCGATCATTTTCCATATGTAGATATGGTGTACCTCTCTCTTCTTCTTTCCAGGGAGTACAGATTTAGGTTACGTATTTCCAGTAATTGAGTTCTTTGCAGCCATCAATCTTGGCTGTGGAATGTCTCTGAGTTTCTTCTAGTTTATTAGTTTCTTCTTTTTTATGTGGGGACGTCAAAACTGAACAGTATTCGAGTTTTGGTATGATCAGTATTTTCAGCTGGGGAATCAGTCAATTAAGTTCAAATGTAAATGGGAAAGAGATAGAAAAAGACCTTTTTTTGGATGTTCTCATCAGTAGGGAAAATGACAACATAAAATTGTTTGTGTATAGGAAGGAGACTAATTCAAACGCTTACATTCACATTTTTCATTTCATGATCTACAGATCTACAGAAGCTAAGGCTAACAAAGACCCTAAGATCCACTCTAAGGTTAGCCCGAGAGAAAGGAAAGAGGAGGGGGTTAAAAGAGGAGAATAAGGGGTTAAGTAAGTAGCAAAACCTATCATTCGTGGGTTAACATTCATTCAGAAAAAGAGAAAGAAAGACTCTCCATCATCATCCGCCGGCCACTGCCGACAAATCGGAAAAATAGTCGAAGAGAATAGGAAAGAGGTGAAAGATGAAAAGAAGTAAAATAAGAACGCTTACAAACCATGAAAACACAGTCTTAACTCACTGTCATACCATGCAAACTACAGACATGCAAGTAAAGAGAGTTACAGACATGCAAGTAAGGAGAGGATAAGAAAAAGAAAAAGAAAAAAAGTAAGTAAAGTTAAACAAAAAGTGGGTTAGTTTACTCTACGAGCTACATCTACGTTCGTGTTAGTCTAATTTTCTTTTTTATTTTATTGCTGGCATCACACGCTGGCATGTCACAAGCTGGCATTAATGGTCAACAGACTCATCCTCGACCACCACCCCCAGAGCTCCTCTTACTAATTGTGTTTTTATTTTAAATGTTAATATTTTTAAAATGCCCATCTAAACGGTTCTTAAACATATTAACGCTGATAGAGTTAACGACTGACGCGGGAAGATTATTCCATTTATCAATTATTTTAAACGTAAAGAAGTTTTTAGCGATATTAGTAATGAAACGTCTGCCACGCAACTTAAATCCGTTATTACGAGTATTGCTATTATCGAAAGTGAACAGTTTGTCAAAATTTACGTTATCGATGTTATTAACGATTTTGAAACCTTCAATAAGCTCCCCCCTCAATCTCCTAGTTTCGAGTGAATGCAAGTCTAACTCTTTAATCCTATCTTCATAAGGCTTGTTGCGCAATGACGGAATTAGTTTCGTGGCAAGACGCTGAACCCTTTCTAACCTATCAATATCCTCACGCAAATACGGGCACCAAAACTGAACGGCATATTCTAAATGAGGCCTGATGATGATGATCTACAGGTCTACAGAAGCTAAGGCTAACAAAGACCCTAAGATCCACTCTAAGGTTAGCCCGAGAGAAAGGAAAGAGTAGGGGGTTAAGAGAAGAAAATAAGGGGTTAAGTAAGTAGCAACACCTATCACTCATGGGTTAACATTCATTCAGAAAAAAAGAAAAAAGACTCAGCATCATCATCCGCCGACCACTGCCGACAAGTCAGAAAAATAGTCGAAGAGAATAGGAAAGGGGTGAAAGATGAAAAGAAGTAAAATAAGAACGCTTACAAACCATGCAAACACAGTCTTAACTCACAGTCATACCATGCAAACTATAGACATGCAAGTAAAGAGAGTTACAGACATGCAAGTAAGGAGAGGATAAGAAAAAAAAAGGTGAAGTTAAGCAAAAAGTGGGTTAGTTTACTCTACGAGCTACATCTACGCTCGTGTTAATCTATTTTTTTTTTATATAATAATTTTTTTGCTGGCATATCACACGCTGGCATGTCACAAGCTGGCATTAATCGTCAACAGACTCATCCTCGACCACCACTCCCAGAGCTCCTGTTACTAATTGTTTTTATTTTAAACAACGTTAATATTTTTAAAATGCCTATCTAAACGGTTCTTAAACATATTAACGCTGGTAGAGTTAACGACTGACGCGGGAAGATTATTCCATTTATCAATTACTTTAAACGTAAAGAAGGTTTTAGCGATATTAGTAATGAAACGTCTGCCACGCAACTTAAATCCGTTATTACGAGTATTGCTATTATCGAAAGTGAACAGTTTGTCAAAATTTACGTTATCGATGTTATTAACGATTTTGAAATCTTCAATAAGCTCCCCCCTTAATCTCCTAGTTTCGAGTGAATGATGACCAAGTAAAAAAATCAGTTGTATCTTCAGTGTTCCTAAGAGCATATAGAATCTGTCACCCTTCTTATGTTGATGAGGAGATACAAAAAATCAACAATATATTTCAAAATGTGTATTATCCCAAATGGTTCATTTTTAACGCTCATTTGGCAGCCAGAAAAAACTTTTATACTGGCAGGTCAACTGTAAACAAGGATTACGAGAAAAGCATTGTCCTCTCCTACAACAAAAACTTGAAAGGGCTTAAGAAAACTTGTCAGAGAATAAGCACTAACGTGGCATTCAAATATAATAACTGCATAAATGATATGTTAATAATGAACAAACCTAAGGACGAAAAAGACACATGGGAGAAACGGGAAGGGACCTCAGTAAGAGAATTTATGAACACAAGAGAGATGTGAGGGTGGGGAATGAAAAAAGTGCGATATTCTGTCATGTTAAAGACTATAACCAAGTAATAGATTTCAATAATTGCAACTTTATTTTCAAATCTAATAATTATGTTAAACGTAGAATTGTTGAATCTAGTCTTATAGGCTCTATACGAAATTTTAATTTATCCGATGGTCAATTCTCATTTAACAAAATTATAAGTAATAAAATTAAGAATTTTGTAACATTACCCTCCAAAATTCTTCAGCTAACACGAGTGCATCCATCAGGTCAAAGCTGGGTCGGAGGGGTCACTTAATTATCATCTAAGAAGAAGATGGGAAGGTTCAGTCAGCTAATCCCTGATAATTTAATTAACTTCCAAGTGTATAATTTATAAACTCTTTTCTCTGTTTATACGGTCATTACCAATTGAGAAGGGCTCGCGAGGAGCCGAAACTGTATTGGTGTTACTGTTAAGAAATAAAAATTTACGTTTTCCTGAAGAGTGGGTTTCTTCTCCATATATATTATACACACCTTTGGTTAGCTTTCGCCCGAATTGTTCATTCTGACGAAGGTTAAGCTTTACACTCCACCTTAGACCTACAGTTTAACGTTGAATCCGAACCACGCCCCACCAGCAGCCCAGCGTCTTAACCACTAGGCCACCCAGGGTACCCAATTATCTACCAACCACTTTCTTTATCGTGCGGAAGGATGAACAGCTGGGTTTTGCTGCGCGCTGGCTGCCGTCACCGGGTCTCGACCCCGGGGCAGATGGAGTCGTAGTCAGTGACGCTAACTACTACACCACCGAGGCGCATTTTATATATATATATATACTGATAAGGAATTCCTAATATGAATGAACGTTAAAGGGAGAGAGTTGCTCGTTGTGGTTTAAATCTGAGAGGGAAGCGTTATTAGGGCATAAAAATTTATATTATGCATTAATGGCCAGTAAAAGCGATGTGTGATTTATAAATATAATTAAGTAGCATATAATGTTAATGAAACGTATTTATGTTATAAATTATAGGAATACAGTGGAATAATATTAATAAGCAGCTAGTGTACTGTAAAGGAGGGTCACCGTACTTATGAAAGTAGAGACGTTTATATTTACTATGAAAATTGCTCTTACTTACATGTATCATCGGATGCATATTCGTACGGAAGACTGACGCGCAGTATTCCGAACGAATGGGAATACAATGTGCGCAGCATTTGATACGAGAGCTGACGAAATATTTGCTCATTAACCCAAATTCTACTCGTCATTGTAACAATACTCACAAACTTTTCATTATATATGTACACTAGGGTGTACCATTTTTGGGTCATTTTCAAAAAGTCAAGGTCCAGGAGTCTAATGTTGTGCCAAATGATGTCCTAAACACGAATTTAACAAGCATTTTCTAATCCAACAAATTTTGAATCCCCCCCACCCCCCTTGAAATTTTGCCCATCCCCTTTTCCTAAAAACCCCATATACCTAAAAAACTATCAACTTTATCGAAAACTGTTATAGAATAAAAATGATTTAGAATCAAACGTTCTATTAGAAAAGTTCATTAAGATAGAAATGTACGTAATTTTGAAAATTTTCATTTTCTTTTGTCCAAGAGCACCTTATTGTATTAATATAAAATAAGGTGCTTAAGTTACATTATTTATGAGTATATTGTGAGTATAATCCAAATTTAAAAATCTTTTTTACATTGAATTTTAATAAACAAGCATTGTTTTTACTCTTATTGTTTCTTTTCAGACTGCTTTATTTGAAAAATAAATAAAAAATGAGTCAAACAGCTACAAAACAGCATGACTTTATTCTTGGTCGCTTGCAGGCTGATATTATGAGTTCATCTAAAATTGTTTTACCATCCAATAAAGATGTTCTAAGCCATTTTATTTATTTACGGAGAATGCAGTATAAGTCCAAAATTTACAAAAGATTCTACTGTTAATGAAGTTCTACAGAAGCTACTAATAATATGGCAAAAAGCATGCATTCCTACTATAGATATTAGTAAAAACCCTAAAGGCAGGAAGATGCTGTTAAATCTAGAAGAAATGCATAATAATTTAATCAAGCACAAAAAAGAGCAAGCTTTGAAAATGAACTCTCTAATTTCATGAAAATTATGGATTCCCTTTTTGACATCTCTTCTCAAAATGCCGTTGAATTAATCCAAAAAGACCGCATGAGAACTGAGCCTCAGAAAGCATATGATATTTCATTCTTAGAAGATCAAAGAACAAAACGAGAAACATGTTTAGGTTTGCTAGATGCAGATTATGCATCAAAAGTACAGCGCAAGTACATTAGATTAGAGAAAGAGAAGAAACGCAAAGAGAAACATAAATCAGTGAAGCAAGTGAGTGCTACAGCCAGAACATCAGAGACCCTTCTTTCTAGCACGACCAGTTCTGAGACAGACAGCTATGAAGAGTTTCCGACAGAACCTACAGCAGGACCTTCAAATGCTTCCAGCCCCCAAAATATTCTTGCCTCGCCATTGGTTTCCTCCACTGCAGACAGACTTAATCTCTCTATTGGACAACGGACTGTTTTTGCTGCTGCAGTAGCAATTAGGTGTGGCAAGGATATTGAAAAACTGTCTCTCTCCAGGACCACATCTGCAAGAGCCGCTCGAAAGACAAGAAAACGAAAATATGAAACTTGCATCAAGGATTTTACTCCTCCTGATCACTGCCTAGTACATTGGGATAGCAAGCTGCTTACTAAATCATGTTCAGAACAAGAAGACCGCCTTGCAATACTTGTTACTGGATACCCAAATGTAGAAAAACTTTTATCAGTTTCTATAATAGATGATTCCACTGGATTGTCTCAAGCCACTTCTGTATTTCAAAGTATTGAAAATGGAACTTGAAGCAAAATGTCTTTGGAGTATCATTTGATACCACTGCATCCAATTCAGGATGGATGAAAGGTTCCTGTAAGTTACTTGAAGAACTTTTGCAAAAGAAATTGATTTGGTTAGCATGCCGCCATCATGTGGCTGAAAGAGTTTTGTGTGCTGTGTATGAAACCATTTTTGGCCCAAGTAAATCTCCTGAGTTTGAGTTATTCAAAGAATTTCGCGAGTCTAAATGGAAGAAAATTAATACGAAATCTACATACAATGTTCTTGATGTTAAATCAAGGTATCAAAGAGGCCTAACGGAAGAATGTGTAGAATTTATGACCCAATGTTTAAGAAAATCTGACTGCTTTCCACGTGATGACTATAAGGAAGTTGCTGAAACAACTTTAATGCTTTTAGGAGAGGTTTCCAGAGAAAACAGTCATTGGCGGAAACCTGGTGCAATGCACCGTGCCAGGTGGATGGCAATGATTTTGTATACAAATAAAATGTATGCTTTTGCCCACCAAGCATCATATGATGAATCATTGATTAAGAAATTAAAGAGAATGTGTCTATTTAATGCATTAATTTATGGAAAATACTGGCTTTTATGTTCTAATTCACTAGATAGTCCAGCTAATGATCTGAAGTTTTATCATGATTTGGTGAATTACAAGAAGGAAGAGGGAAGTTGCAAATGCTGCTTTGAAATCTTTTGCCAATCATTACTGGTATTTGACGGAGGAAGTGGTCCCTTTGAGTTTCTTTGGATCGCTAAGTAATGATGAAAAAGATAAGATCGCAAAATCCTTAAACAAATATCCAGTTCCAGAAAATTATGTATGTGGGCAACCTGTTTTCCCCATTTTAAAGGAAGACACAAAGCTTCATCAGCTAGTAGGTCCAATTTCATGGCATTTATTTCAATGCTGTGGGTCAAAACCAGACTCATGGATAAAGAAACCAGCATCAACATGGGAAGAGGTCGATGACTACAACAAACTAAAAAACATTCTTTCATCTATTAGAGTAGTCAATGATACCGCTGAAAGAGGAATCAAGCTGGTTCAAGACTTTCATGACAAATGTCAAAATGAAGAAGAATTTCAAGGTCTTTTGCAAATTGTGGAAGAGAATAGAAGACTAATTCCTGATCCTAGTAAAGAGACTCTTAAAAGAATGAAACTCAGTAAAGAATAGTTCATTAACAGATAGATTAGGTATTTTTATTTGCAGAGATTGTTTTAATTTAGAAGAGGCTGATTTTTTTTTGTTATTAAATATACCATAAATTGTCTTTTCTTATTTTTATGTTTAAAAAGCTCTTATATCAATGATTTCTAATTAGGAAACTTGTTTCTTTTTATTTTTTTGAGGAAAGTGTTGAATAAAGGGAAAAAAAAACGATGGGACCTCACAACTATAGATAAAGTGTTAATTTTTAGCTTTATTATATATATATATATAGTTTTGAGGTTGTCCTCACTTTGTATAGGCTAGTTATAATAAAAACTAATTATGATTTGCATTATAACTAGCAAATACAAAGCCCATCGCCGCGAAGCTGCATTGGGGTGATGCTTCAAAGGTGGCACTGCAAGCAAAAATTTTTTTTAATTTAAATTTTTAAAAAATAAATGAAAATTTTCAAAATTAAGTAAATTTCAATTTTGATGAACTTTTCTAATAGAACCTTTGATTCTAAGTCATTTTTATTCTATAACATTTTTCGATAAAGTTGATAGTGTTTGAGATATATGGGGTTTTTAGGAAAAGGGGATGCGCAAAATTTCAAGAGGGGGTGGGGGGGATTCAAAATTTTCGGATTAGAAAATGCCTGTAAAATTCGTGTTTAGGACATCATTTGGCACAACATTAGACTCCTGGACCTTGACTTTTTGAAAATGACCCAAAAATGGTACACCCTAATGTACACACAGGGTGTCTCAAAAGTCCATGTGCACCTAGATATATATATATATATATATATATATATATATATATATGGAATAGTTTTTGAAAATGTTCCTAAATGTAATGATACCACAAAATGGTGATGCAGGAAAAAATAAAGATTAAAAATGACCAAAGTGACAACAATGAATTATTGTGAGTAAAGAGAAAGTGATATTACATTTATCCTTAAAGTTTATAAATATTATAGGAAAATGTACAGAAAACTAAAAGTCGTTTGCATAATAATCTCGTGAAGTTTTACGCTCCTATTTCCTATCACGTGAAGCATATTCGCGGCTTTGTATGAAAAACAACGCTAATACGCTTTACTGTGTTCTAAGTAAAGGCTTTGATTTTACTTCCGCATTCAACCTACTTTATAATTAGAATTGCTTCTTTCCCTCGTGAACCTTGGCGATTTCCGCACAAAACGTGGCAGTATCCGAACTCATTCATAAATCACTACTGGACATTTTAATCTGCTGAATAACGTTCACAGACGTGAAGGAATTGATATTTGTGCCTACTTTGAGTTTTAGGATATAGGACTGTCAGCCTAGCTCCAGACTTCAAAGATAATTTAATACACTTCATACATTCTGTTCCTTATAAGTATAAGTATTTGAGTCAAGTCTGATACCAATTCCAGTTCCCGTTAAGGGTGAAAATCTTTTGAAGTTAGCATCCCCATTCGCTCTTCCCTTCCCCGTACTAGAAACCGGAATAAAACCAAACTATCGGCAATAAATTAAAAAAATCCTCGCGGTAAACAAGCACTAAATGGGTTCAAAGTAAATAAAGTTGGCGTGAAAGCCTCTTTCTGTAACTCTCCTCGTGCGTAAATACAAAAGGTAAATGCATCTGAACGAGTGGAATGATATTTAAAGTCCTTATTTATTTAAGACGTGGGTCGAGACTTCACCTTTTCTTCCCTCGCTTTAGCGTTTGTGGCACAAATGCATTAGCGCCATATCAATTCTATCTCATTTTTTCCTCTTAATTCTAAGGAAGGAAAGTGCGAAACATTTCAGTGAGAATGAAACATTTTAATGACAATGAAACATTTCAAGTTGTCGAAGAATCTCTTTTAAAATTTTGCCTTTTATTTTCACTCCTTCGAATTATCAACGTGTTTGTGGCCATAGAACCGATTAACAGTTGATGACAGTAGCATAATAATGTTATAATGTTATAATATTTTAGACCAACAAAGACCCTAGGATCCACTCATGGCTGGTCCACCTAACTGTGTTCGCAATTGTGCATTGTGCATGTCCTCCGTGGTGGCGGAGGGGACCTACAATTTTACGTGGGTTCCGAACCACAAAGAACATAAGAACATATAAAATATTTATAGTGGGCACACTAGGGGCCACTTCGGCCCATCGAGGTGGCTCCACTATGTAAAAACTGCCTGTACATTGGCAACAACCAATTTTTACAAAACTAAATAATTATCAATTTAAAACTAATTAATTATAAATTTAAAACTCTGGATCCAGAGGATCAAGTCATAATAGACTACTATCCACAAATGTGTTACACTCTATATCTATTTATAACCGACATGCAAATATGTCAGATCCAAAGAATCCAGTCAATTTCATTACGGTATCCATCAATACCAGTACCTTGCCAACCAAAAATAAAACCATATACATTACAATATATATACTTAGGAGGAAAAGTGTAGGTGTGGCTGTAAAGACTGTACAGTAATGTAGAAATGTGTGTGCACCCATTTTGGGTCTCCCATTTAAAGGTGTTTGTGGGGCAAGTGAAGATCATAAGTTTTTCAATACCTCACAGTACTATGGAGGGCACCGCTCGGCAGAGGAATCTCTTTAAATGGGGTGTGTAAGGACAGAGAGTATCCCCTAACCCAAGATGCTGCCTCACTATATCCCACAAAATTGTAAAACTATGTTTTCTTAAATTTGTTCTACATCTTGGCTTAAATAATTTCATACTATGACCTCTAGTCTGGTTATTGTGAGCTTTAATGAAAAGAGAATCAAAATCTATCTTATCCAACCCTTAATTTTACTACCTTAAACTATACCCAATCTATCAACATATGCGTCTAATCGATTTTTAAACATGTTTATAGACGTGCTACTAATTACTTCTACCGGCAAACTATTCCAGCTATTTACTATTCTATGCGGAAAAAAGTTTTTGGCAACTGCTGTCTCGAACCTTCTCCTTGTCAACTTACACCCGTTATTTCTAGTCCTATTATATTGTGATATTTCGAAAAAGCTATCTCTGTCTACGTTATCGAACCCATTCATAATTTTGAAAACCTGGATTAGATCACCCCTTAGCCTCCAGTCTCAAGTGTAGTCAATTTTAACTCTTTAAGCCTATCCTCGTTCGACTTTGACCTAAGCGACGGAATCATCTTAGTTGCTCGTCTTTGAACTCTTTCGATTTTGTCTATATCTTTGCGCATATGCGGATTCCAAAATTGGATCGCGTACTCCAAATGGGGTCTAACTAATGACTTATAAAGAGGAACTATAATATCGCGGGGTTTGTACTCAAAATTCCGAGCTATAAAAACTAACACTTTGTTCGCTTCATTGACCGCTGCTGTACTTTGTTTCGCTACTTTTAAATCACCAGTGACCATAACTCCTAAATCTTTTTCCTGCTCTACGCTTATCAACTCTTTCCCTGACATACTATACGCAAAATTACCGTTACGCAAACCTATATGTAAAATTTTGCACTTATCGACGTTAAATCTCATTTGCCATGTGACTGACCAATCAACGATTTTATTCAGATCATTCTGGATTTTACCTCTATCTTCGTCATTAATCGCCCTACCACCCAGCTTCGTGTCATCCGCAAACTTTGAAACTGTACTGACTAGGCTGACATCTAAATCGTTAATATATGTATGTAAGAAAAAGCAAGGGGCCCAATCAGGGTTGGCACTAGTGGGCCCAGCCCGAAAAAACCCACCCGGGTTTTTCGAAAAAACCCACTTGAAAAAACCCACTATTTTACCCATTTGTGGGTTTTTTCATGAAACTTAAGAAGTGCATATGCAATTATTTTAAAAAATTGTCATATAGGCGCCTGTAATGATTTTACATGCAAAGCAAGCAAACATGAGTCAACAAATAGACCTACAGGTATAACTCTTTGGGTGAGGTAGCAGGTTATAGAGTGTAGACATCAGCCAATCAGGGTGTTATACATCCTGATTCTTCAGTCAACTGCATCTTCAAGGAATTTTCTACTTCTTCATGGATTGTATTTAAAAGTGGACCAGACAAATTTCAACGGGAAGGTGGAGTGTAGCCTGGTCTTAGAGTCTCTATCATTTCAATAAAATACTTAGACTCTGCACATAGAAATAGAATATTATTTGCATAAAAGAATTTGGCTATTTTGTTATCAATGACATTTTTCTGCAAAGTTGTTGTTGTCATGACAAAATCGCTTGCTTACTTTTGAATTTTTCTTTTTTTCATCTGTAATTGTGTCAGTGGTGGTGAGGATGAGTCTGGATCATCTGAGAGGTCTGTCATGGCAGTATGAAGATGATGTACTGGCAGTATTGTCAGTCTTGTTTCTTGATTCCATGTGTTTCAAACATTTCATTAAATGCATTTTTATTCGCTCTATTTTATTACTTATTTCATTACTGCAATGTTTGCATCTAACTTTACTAGTCCCATCAATAATATTGACTTCACTCCATTCATGCCCTGATTTTCTTCCTGATCCAAAGGTCTTTGGCATTATTTAATGCAGTTATAACTTCAAACAGACTAATTCTGTAGGCTAGCAGTAAAGATAAATATGCTGTTGCCAGTTTGTTTTATTTAACTGTGAAATAAAAGAAAAAATATTCAGTAATATGAATTAAATAGATATAACTAGCTGAATTAAGTTCCCTTTGGGAGCTGTAATTCATCTACTTCCAGCAGAAGACACAGGGGCCTGTCTTCCATAGGAAGTATAGCCTAACAAATAGGATAATTTACCACACCAAATTTAGTTCAAATTGGTCCATGTTTTCCAAATTTTGTTGTGAAGCTCAATCTGAGAAAATAATAACTTTTTATGCTTAATTGCCTGGAAGGCAACCTTTTTGCTAAAAACAAGACAAATGTTATATTAATAGTGTACGGTATAGTACAGTATTATTATAAAAATAAGAATAGGTAGGTCTAATATGAACTACCATATGGACATATGAAAAAAGGCAATTTTACCCGGTTTTTTTCGGGTTTTAGGTGAAAAAACCCGAAAAACCCCACCTGGGGTGGGCTTTTTCAAAAAAAGTGGGTTTCTTGCCAACCCTGGGCCCAATACAGAACCCTGAGGAACGCCACTCGCTACATTAGCCCAACACGACTCCGCTCTATCAACGACCACCCTCTGTTTCCTACCTCGCAACCACTCTTCTATCCAATTTATTACTACACCCATGATTCCATGAGCCTTAGTTTTCTCAATGAGTCTTTTGTGCGGTACGGTGTCAAACGCTTTTTAAAAATCGAAATACACTACATCAACCGCCGCCCGATGACTATCGTAAACGTCAACCACGCTTTGAAAAAATTCTAAAAGATTAGTTAAGCAAGATTTGTTTCGCCTAAAACCGTACTGCGTATTTCTAACTAAGTTATGCAATTCTAAGTGTTCGACTATACGATCCCGAATTATTGATTCCAATAGCTTACCTACAACAGACGTTAAACTGATTGGCCTATAATTTCCCGCCGCACCTTTATCGCCTTTCTTAAAGATAGGTGTTACGTTTGCTAACTTGACGGTTACGTCGGCAGTAACATCATCGAGGGGAAATGGGTGGGGGAGGGAATTTGATGAATTGAATTCTTATTTATTTCATTTTATTATTATTTCGTGGAAAGGGATTGTTGAATGGGGAATGGGTTTTTGGGAATACATATACTCGTGTGTGTATATATATATATATATATATATATATGGGAATGAACTCAGAATGGTCCCCTGAGGTATGATACACACCGTCCGTGCATGGAACAAGGAACTCTTCTGGGATAGTTAAATCCACTATAGTCCGAATAAGTAATGGTAAATGACAAATACCATAGTTTTTCTTTTTCATGATGCGAGTGACCCGTTGCCCACGTCGGGCTAGCATTCATGAAAAAGAAAAACTATGGTATTTGTCATTTACCATTACTTATTCGGACTATAGTGGATTTAACTATCCCAGAAGAGTTCTTTGTTCCATGCACGGTCTGTGTGTATCATATATATATATATATATGCACTAAAATCACAGAACAACATGTGATCTTATTAATAAGCAAACAACCACGGGGAAAAGGAAACAGAAACACGAAATCCGAGCGCTTTCGTGATATATTCACATCTTCAGGGAAAAACAAGAAATAGTTCTTGTTTTTCCCTGAAGATGTGAATATATCACAAAAGCGCTCGGATTTCGTGTTTCTTTTTCCTTTTCCCTGTGGTTGTTTGCTTATATATATATATATATATATATATATATATATATATATATATATATTAGGCCTGTGCGATTAATCGAAAATGTCGATTCGGGTCGATTCAGTAAAAGAATCGAAACCTGACCCGACTTAGAATGTGGAAACCGTGGAATAACATTTGAAAAAAAAAAAAAAAAAAAAAAAAAAATATATATATATATATATATATATATTATATAGTATAACAATATAATAACGTTATAAAATAGTTGGATATTTGATAGATTACGCTTTTATAAAGATCTGAGTGCGCTCAATGCGCATGGTGAGCTTTTGATTTTGTGACGTCACAGAATCACGTGCGTGCGCCTTGCGGTGTGACAAGTTTGGACCAGTTCTTTGGGTTCACTTGTTTATTACGCTTTTCAGTATGTTGTTGCTGGTGCATATATGTTGTTCTGTTGGTGCTGGTGCATGTAAATTGTAACGTATAGGTGAGTGCAGTGCACAGTCGCAGTCGAATCGAATCGAAAACAAGTGGCCGAATCGAATCGAAAATCGAATCGAAATAAAAATATCCGAATCGCACACTCTTAATATATATATATATATATATATATATATAGATATATATCTATATAATATATATATATATATATATATACAGGGCGTCCCAAAAAAATGTATACACACTTTAACAGCTGATAGCTCAATTGATGTTTCTTTCTTTCCAAGTTAAACCCATTAGAATTAATAATGGCAGTCAGACTAAGCTTTGAACAAAGGAAATTCATTCTAAAATGCTACTGGAAGTGTGAAAACGCAGTTGAAGTGCAAAGACAGTTTAGGAGGGAGTTTCAAACAGATCCACCAACGCGATTACCATCACTCGAATTAGAGATAAGTTTGAAGCCGATGGAACTGTTCAGAATGTCCACAAGAAGCGTTCCGGAAGACCCGGACATCGACAAGCCCCACAAAGCAAGAAAGAGTACTGGAAACGTATCACCAAAGTCCAAGAAAATCTGTGCGGCAAGCGAGTCGTGAGGTAGGAATTTCAGAATCGTCTGTCCAACGCATTTTGAAGCGCTGTCAATGGAAAAGTTACATTCCAAGATTAGTCCATGCTATTAATGAAGATGATCCGGACCGAAGAGTGGAGTATTGCGAGTGGTACTTGGCACTGTGGATGTGGATTGGACGAAGGGGTTTCGTAGAATACCCTCCGCGTTCACCAGACCTCACACCACTAGACTTTTTTTATGGGGATACTTAAAAGACAAAGTCTACGCTATAAAACCTGCAACAATCGCTGAATTGAGAGCAGCCATTGAACGAGAATGCACACAAATATCAAACGAAATGTTTCGTGATGTTTGCGATTCCATTGCTTCGCGTTATCAGCAGTGCCTGGACCAGAACGGACGTCAGTTTGAAAACAGGCGTTGACAAAACAATTACATAATGTCTGTAGATTCTATTACATTTTGAAAATGAAATGTATTTTAATAAACACTGCCTTTATAATTATTTAAAGTGTGTATACATTTTTTTGGGACGCCCTGTATATATATATATATATATATATATATATATGATGAGTAAAACCACGAATGAAAGAAAAAACATCGGTAGTTTTTCCTTACAAATTTGTATGCTCCTCCCACAATCCTTTAATGATTAATTTTTATTTTTATTTCTCCGTTTATTGTATATATATATATATATTTTTTTTTTCTGTAATCTATATATAGGCTGTAACTCTTTATGTACTTCAGTGTTCCTGAGGATGTCATTAGACGAAAGCGCTTGAGCACCATTCTGTGTTTCCTTTCCTTCGTGGTGTTATTCATCATAAATATTTTTCACGTGTTACTTTCGTGAAATAATTTTCATATACCGGGTGGCCCAAAAAAAATGGCACCAATTTTGAGAAGTGATATCTCAATAACCATTGCAGCTAGGGACTTAAAAAAACAACCAAATGAAAGATAATTCTTTTCTCTTTAAATACTTATTCTATGGCTTGATGGTTATAAGCCCATATAATGCCCAAAATTGGCTTCCAAAAAAAATATACAAAAAAAAGTTGCGCATTTATATTTATTCCTTGATCCTAATTTTAAATGAAATTTTTCTATTCCAGACCCCTCAAGATGGGATTGAGAGAATCTGATAAGAACATTATACAAGCACTACGTGAAGAAAAAGGATATTCATTAAACATAATCCTTTACGAATTTCCAAATAGAAATTGGAAAACAAGAACTGTGGCACATTTTTTACAAAAACTTAAAGAAACCGGCAGCAGTCACGGCGTCCGGGAAGTGGTCGACCAGAACTATTAGAACGCCAGAAAACATTGAAAAAGTAATGAAATGGTTTAAGTCAAGAGGAACAACCGGGAACAAGTAAAAGTGAACGTGAAGTTGCGAAAGAAACCGGGATTTCACGTTCATCAGTACAGCGAATAATTCGCTGTACTGATGAACGTGAAATCCCGGTTTCTTTCGCAACTTCACATTCACTTTTACTTGTTCCCGGTTGTTCCTCTTGACTTAAAACCATTTCATTTACTTTTTCAATGTTTTCTGGCGTTCTAATAGTTTCTGGTCGACCACTTCCAGACGCCGTTGACTGCTGCCGGTTTCTTTAAGTTTTTGTAAAAAATGTGCCACAGTTCTTTTTTTCCAATTTCTATTTGGAAATTCGTAAAGGATTCTGTTTAATGAATATCCTTTTTCTTCACGTAGTGCTTGTATAATGTTTCTTATCAGATTCTCTCAATCCCATCTTGAGGGGTCTGGAATAGAAAAATTTCATTTAAATTAGGATCAAGGAATAAATATAAATGCGCAACTTTTTTTTTAATATTTTCTTTGGAAGCCAATTTCGGGCATTATATGGGCTTATAACCATCAAGCCACAGAATACGTATTTAAAGAGAAAATAATTATCTTTCATTTGGTTGTTTTTTGAAGTCCCTAGCTGCAATGGTTATTGAGATATCACTTCTCAAAATTGGTGCCATTTTTTTGGGCCACCCGATATATATATATAATATATATATATATATATATTATATATATATTATATATATATATATATCAGTGGCGTACGCAGGATTTTCCTAAGGGGGAGGAAGCCTAAATTTTCTGCTTATTCTAAAGAAGTTATTTTTTGTCCTTAATGAAAAACAATTAAAATCAGTGTTAAAAAAGCTGAAATAATATTTATTTGATTATTAATAATTATTAGTAACAAAAAATTAACTCGTATTTTGGTTAACGTGCCTTACTGAGAAAACGTTCTATTCGTTTCTCTCGAAATGAAACATTTGTCTTACTTCTTAAGGGGGAGGGGGCAGAACCCCATGGACCCCATTGCGTATGCCTCTGATATACAGTATATTATGATGGCATTTATATTTATTTTCGTTCATTACTTATTTGCTGATGTGGACGACGATCTCCCACCAACTCTCTCAAGATGATGAGATGTCTGGAGCATTTGCGTTTGATCATTATTTCTTTACTTCAAGAAGGCGATTATCATTCTCCTCTCTCTCTCTCTCTCTCTCTCTCTCTCTCTCTCTTCTCTCTCTCTCTCTCTCTCTCGTGCGCCCGCGCGCGCGCACACACACACACACACACACACACACCAATAGGGTGGATGGGTGAACGGCCGAACGCGCTCGACTTTCAGATGATCTACGTAAAGCCGTAGGTCCCGTACACTGCATGCCCTTAGCCGTTACGAAAGAGGATAAGAAATTCCCGACGAGGTTCGTGCACTTCAGTGTGACAGCTCAAAGCTTAACGTGTGGTTTGGCCTAATGCAAAATCGTGTCACTGTGCCATTTTTCTTTGCTGAAACCAATTAAGTGGATATGTTGTAGCACTTCGTACTTCCGCAATTGACAGACCTCCAACCAGATGTCATTTACCAACAGGACGGAACTCCACAACAATGGAGTATGGTACTGCGCGATTGCTTCAGTGAATATTTCCCTGATCGATGGGTATTTTTTTCTGCAGGAAGGATGGGACCAAGAGCGAACGCCCGCAGAAATTCTCCCCTCTATAGAAGGAGGAGAGAGCCGAAATCAAGGTCTTCGTGGCTCTAAAACGATGTTTTTTTTAAATTTTGAAAAGATTGTGTAGTGCGTAAGATGCCTGAATGTGTAGTGAGGAGTAGAGGGAAAAAGTGTTTGAGAGCATGCTGAACTGCTGATAGGGTAGATGAGACACGGAAAAAGACAGCTTAGGAGGACAGTGACAGGAGAATGGAGAGTTCCAGCACTTTCTGACTCCTGCCTGATGTATTCCTTTGGCCAGCATGTTCGCCAGACATAACCCCTCTGGATTTCTTTTTTATTGTGGGGGAGGGGGGGAGCGTTATATGAAGGACATGGTGTACCGAACGAGGGTTGCGATATTGCGGATCTGAAGAACAGGATTACTGATGCCATTACGGCCATCAATGCAGAAATGCTAAATCGAACTTGGATGGAGATCGAATATCGACTCGACGTGTTACGTGCGGCAACCGGCGATCACATAGAACTGGCCTTGTCAATAAAACTTTGAGATATATTTCTTCACATGCAGCAGGCCGCATCATTGTATCTCATTTCATTTATTTTATTACGGTTTTAATTTGTACAGATAATTTATGGACACCCTGTATATATTAATGAATTTATACCCACATTTTTCAAACAAACGAAATTTTCTTTCTTACTTTATTAAATGGAATGAAAACCTACTTAATAAATTTCTGAAGCACACTCCTGCTGGTACGTATATTCATGGGAGGGGGAGGTAGAATAACCACAGAAGACAACTCTCTCTTTCGTCAGACTTCATAAACTTCATATTGTTGTCTTCCGTCCACTTGTAGATTCTGTTCATATATATATATATACACACACACACACTCGTATGTATATACATATAAATAAATATAGGAAATATATGAAGAAGGAAACCACTCTTCAGGAAGACGTAAATTTTTATTTCTTAACACCAACACAGTTTCGGCTCCTCGCGAGCCCTTCTCAATTGGTAATGACCGTATAAACAGAGAAAAGAGTTTATATACACACACCTGGAAACATTTGCTCGTACCAGAAATCGAATCTGTTGGACATTTTCATCCGTACGAGAAGTGGAAGGGCGGCCACTGCATTCCTTGTCTTCAAGCGATGTTTCTCCATTTTTAAACTTTTTGTGCCATTTATAATTATAATCGTTAGCTACACCGAGAGCATCATTTCCCAAACCTGTTTTAATAATTTCGTTCGTCTCCGAACGCGCGTTGCTCCATTTTAGAGATTTATACGTACTGCAAAAACACACCCTCCTTTGAAGCGCTCTAACCAACTACTGACTCATGGTAGCAGATTTTGCTTCAGACTGCAGACGCCAGAGGGCAGGAAGACTCACATATGTAAACGGTTATTTCTTATTTTCATTCATTTGTCCGTAGCAATAAAATTATCGATACTTTTGATCACTCCTCGTGTATATATATATGAACAGAATCTACAAGTGGACGGAAGACAACAATATGAAGTTTAACACTGAGAAATTTCAGCTGTTACGGTACGGAAAAAGAGAGGACCTAAAAGCCATGGAATATTATACCGAAATGGACAGGAAATTCAATACTGCTCGGTCCTAACATGCCCATATAAAAAAGAAGACATTAGACAACTAGAAGGGATTCAGAGAAGCTTCACAGCCAAGATCAAGGGGTGCAAAGAACTAACTACTGGGAAAGGTTACGCGAATTAAACCTATATTCACTGGAAAGGAGGAGAGAGAGATACAGTGATACACCATTATTTACATTTGGAAGATAATGGAGAAACTAGTCCCTAATCTTACTCTGAACCCTGTAACTCCCCAAACAACAGTGGAAAGTAGAAAAGGAAGACTGTGTCGTGTTCCCAAATTAAAGGCGAAACAGGGAACATCCTTAACCCTGAAAGAAAATAGTTTTGTTGTGGGAGGGCCAAAACTGTTTAATCAGCTGCCCAAAGACCTAAGGAACATGAATGGTGTTGCTGCAATGGGCATCTTCAAAAGAAGATTAGACGCCTGGCTCAGAACAATCTCCGATGAGCCGGGCATACCTGGCTATGTGAGGTGGAGAGTACAAGAAACCAACTCACTACTTCACCAGGCCAACTCGAGAGGAGGGGCGACAAGCATGACCTTCGTGAAATGAGGAATCATCACGCAGAACATTTGAATGGTTGAAACAAAATACAGGCCTATATACGGACAGTTTGTGATTGTGCATACCTGTGTTTTTTGATCCAGATTGTGTAGAGTTTGTGTAGGTAGTGCGAGTGTGACTGTGATTGATACAGGTAAATTTGTGCTACTTTGGGATGGAAACACAAACTTTCGGTGCATCTTATTCCTGAAGAATCATGCACAAGGACTGATAATAACTGGTTGTCTGCAACACAAACTAACAAATATTGCAATAAATTGAATACGGATATGAATGTTTTTTTGACTAAACTAACACAGAGTATTGTTACTTTCAGTGGTGATGAATCACGTACGAAAGTTTCATCAGTACTTCGACCCCTTATTTGCTTGGCAACGCTGCTGCGAGCTGCTCGTACCCTGAAATGGGCGTATGGGCAAAATGGTGCGCTGTTAAAAGATGTTTAACTCTTCATACTTCCGCTTAATCTACGAATGCATGAATATAGTGTGTATATAACCTCGTTAACCTCGTTGCTGTTTCGTGCGTTGGTCTCTCTTCAAACGAAGGTCAAGCTGGTGTCCCCGCCTCTAGGTCTGGCTTGGAAGAGGAGCGAGTCTTTCTTGCGCTCTCCACCGTACATAGCCAGGTACATCCGGTTCATCTGGTACCGTCTTGAGCCAGGCATCTAGTCTTCTCTTGAAAACTTCAACTTTGACCCCTGTAAAGTTTCTGAGGTCCTTTGGAAGCTGGTTAAAAAGTCTTGGCCCCCTGACAACCAAGCTATTTTCCTTCAGGGTTGAGGAGGTCCCTTGTCGGGCCTTTAATTTGGGAACACTACACATTCTGCCTTTCCTATTTTCCAGTGTTGTTTGAATGGTAATTGGGTTTAGTTTTAGGTTTGGTACCAGTTTTTCGATCATTTTCCATATGTAGATTATGGTGTACCTCTCTCTTCTTCTTTTCAGGGAGTACAGATTTAGTTTACGTAGTCTTTCCCAGTAGTTGAGTTCTTTGCAGCTATCAATCGTGGCTGTGAAATGTCTCTGCATTTCTTCTAGTTTATTAGTTTCTTCCTTTTTATATGGGGACGTCAAAACTGAGCAGTATTAAAATTTTGGTATAATCAGTGTTTTTAGCAGGGGAATTATTACTGTCCTGTCCCTTCTTGTGAACGTTCTTAGTACCTGTCCCGCGACTCGTTTTGCTTTATTTATCACTTTCTGATTTTGTGTTTCGAATTTGGCATCATCGGTCATTATTACCCCCAGATCGATCGCTTTCATGCTTCTCTGAATTTCCTGTCTTCTGGAGCATAATATGCAGTCTAAGTTCCTTTTTTCTATCATATCTCAAGAGCTGAAATTTCTCGATGTTAAATGTCATGTTGTTGTCTTCTGACCATTTGTATATTTTGTTTGTGTCCCTCTGCAAGGCTTCCACTTCATTTATATCGTTGATTTTTCTGCTGATCTTTGTATCGCCTGCAAAGGATGTTACTATACTGCTGCTGTTTACTCCGCTGTCTATGTCTGTTAGCATGATAATGAACAGGAGTGGGGCCAGTACTGTCCCTTATGGTACTGAGCTGCGTACTTCCGATTCTGATGGTGATATACTGTACCTTGAATTTTGACGACCTGTAGACGTTCTCTGAGGAAGTTGTAGATCCATTTTCCCACATAGCCTGTTATTCCCATATATTTCATTTTATGTGATATCATACCGTGATCACATTTGTCGAAAGCTTTAACAAACTCTGTGTATATGACATCGTAGTTGTCATTGCCTTCCAGTGCATCTAGGATATTGTTGTAGTGTTCTATTAGTTGTGATACACATGTTCTACCTGATCGGAATCCGTGCTGATTTTCGTTGAATCTTTCCAGTGTCTCCAAGAAATCGTAAATTTTCTCTCTAACTATTCTTTCAAATACTTTGGTGAGGTGGGACGTCAATGACACTGGTCTATAGTTCTTTGCTTGAGATCTGTCCCCTCCTTTATATATAGGGACAATGTTTGCTCTTTTCAAGATGCTTGTTATTTCCCCATAGGCGAGCGGCTAACCCTGATAACAGGCCATGTGTTTTTAGTTTAATACCCCCCTCGTACAGAAATGTACATGTCCTAAAATGATCTGCACCATCTGGACATATAAGTTTGGCATATTGTCCTCCATTCTGAGTGTGCTAAGATAGTAAAATCAGCCATTAACCTCAGCTATGTACAGGTACTCGCGTATTCATGTTTTCAATTCACGCATTACAACTGAAATCTTTGAAGACACAATGAACAGTGAAGACAAGGTTTATTTCCCATGAAGTTATACATTTTCTGAAAGCTCTAGTGCTACACTATATCAATTTATCTATAAAAACATTCTTTTACATGATATATTTTATTTTTTGCCTAAAAACGTTATTGTTAGACCCAAAAAATATCATCTAAAATACAGGTGTTTCACAAAACTGATTAATATAAGTTGCACAAAGCAATTTCGAGTACAATAATTCAGGTATTTTGATACTCCAAACATTAATACACTTTGTTGAACAAAATGAATGCCATTTTAAAATGTTGGATCACCATACAAAGTACTGTGCCAACATGGGTTAATAATGGAGACCTCTGTTCGCATGCCTGCAGAAAGGTTCAGCTTTCAGTTATGAAAAACAGGCAAATGTTGGCATGATTACAATACATATATAATAATGTTGCACTAGAAAATAAAGTTTGAATTGTTAACTGTGTGAAAGGACCGATATTGAGATTTGAAGAACGTAAATTTTGTAAAACAAAAATTAAGTTACTATACGTAATTACGTATATCGATGTACGTAACATAAAATCAACTAAATCAACTAAAATCAATTAAACCAACTAAATTTTAACAATTCTTATCTTTATGAAGCAAGCTACTAAATAACTTTAAAGCAGAAATCATTACTTAAAAATTGGAATCTTTCCACTAAAAGTCTCAACTTGTTTTTCAATTACAAAACTGCATGCAAGTCAGTGCATACTGTATTCGGTGACTCCCGCAATATCAATTCAATGCGTTATTAACAGTCTACCCCATACTGGGGAATAACTCACGTTGTAACAGCATATATGAAACACACTAATAAATTATTAATGCACAATGCTATATATAATATGGTTATTCATCTAGCTCATCCAGCGGTGGTTTGTAATGGGTTTGTTCATTCATGCAGGCTTCAGTAGCCTTGCAGACGCATTCATCTGTGCATGCCATATCATTCGTTGCACAACTGCAGTTCTTACTACATTGTCTGCGTCCACGGCATGAACACAGAAGCTCATCTAATACTTTTGCAGTTGTTGGTCCATCAAATAACTTCAACTTTAATTCATCACCCTCTCTTTGCCACCCATTTCCATCTGGTGAAGACATATCTGGTTTAGCAACGTGAGCCAACATCCAAATGTGGGTCTGAAATGATGCTCTCTTAATTAAAGTGTTGAAGAAAGCAAGGTTCTGATGGGGGTAGTTTGTGTAATAGCACATTCTTGTCAGCAAGGCGGACTCTCAGAAGATTTAAGTCATTATGTTCTTCTTTATATACATCCTTTGAATCATATAGAGCAGCAACAAATTGACGGGCTGCATGTTCGGTCTCAACTGTGTTGTCAGTACCCAAACTACCAAGGAGTGAAATCGAACCTTTCTTCTCCATTGACTCCATGGTTTTCCACATTTTCTTTTTTCCTATGCCACAAAATGATGAGACGCTATCACATCCTGTCAAAGCATGCATGGCCGGAAGTAGACTAGGAACCACAGGACCTAATTCACTGCATATGCTGTGAACAGGAATATGACGATGGAGATCAGCAGTAGCGGTCATCTTTCCTGTTTCTACCCAAAAAGATGATGTACTTTGCATCTGAGGAAAATAATGCACAGCTAGCACGAGGACATCTGTGTCAGGTGACTTGACAACTATGCTTCCTTGGATATTGGCAGCAGAAAATTCCTCATCTGCCTTCATAGCATGGAAAAGCATCCTTGTATCTGCCTCTTTATGTGAGCAAAACAGATCTTCCACTGGTGTCAATGGTCCATCAATGGTTGTACAGTTGATATCAATATTGTCGTCACCTTCTTGAATCAGTTTTCCGCCATGTTGTCGTGAGACTAAGCCATGTGGTATGTATATGCAATCTTGCATTCTTTTAAGCTCATCTTTTTCTAGGGCAGTTGAAAAACGTCGAAGATGATCATCATGATAGAGTTGCGCTGCAAGTCTTAGATGAAGGGGGGTTATAATATTGCTGTCACTGCTATGAATAACACTTTCTGCAAGAGCTAAGACTCTACGTTGTAATTTTTCTGCTGGCTGGTAATTTGAATCACACGATTCAAATGCCTCTTTGCTCAGCAACCAGAGAAACGCTTTCTGTAAAAGTGCTGGAACAAATTCTTCAGATGTTTTCAGACCGATTTCAGCAGCTGTGTAGTACTCAGTTGGCTTTTCAATTTGTGCTATTTCTTGTCTAAGTATACCAATGGCAGAATGAAGTAAGCTTTCTGAAGTCACTGGAACATTTGATTGTTCTTCAGCAGAACCAAGTGTCATCTCATTAGAGTTGAAATCTTCCTTCAGTTGAGCAAAGGCTCTGACAGCATCTCCTAAGCTGACACTGCTACTGACAATAATGCTTGACTTGGACTATCCTCACTGGCCATGAATAACAATGTTATCACCATAATGCTTCGTGAGACGGCGCTGAAGTTTTTCTGCACGGTATGCTTGGGTATCAATGTGGTCAGGTAACAGCTGTTGGAATTTGTCTAGCAGGGTTTTCAACTTATAAGCTTTTCCTTGTTGTAGATTAACATCTATTTCTCCCACTAGTGCCATAGATGTCTTCTCGTATATGTTCTCTCCTTCTTCCATTTTCCTTGAAGCACTGATGTTATGCTTGCTTGTATAGCTTGCCATGCAGTATTTGTGGTAAACAGCATCAGCTGCAATGAGGTCTTCTCCTTCAATTTTGGCAAGCATAGAAATGTCCTTCCAAGCTTGTGCTGCTTGATAGAGATTACTCTGACACGTAGTTGTTTGTACCTTACAGTATGTATGCTGCCCCTCTTTCGCGCGTTGCATATTAAACACATTGAAAAGTCTGTAAGCTTGGATGTTTGAGCTCGTGTGTGAACACTTTGTTCTTCAGTACCACGTGATGCAGAATCATGCGTGCTACATTTTGTACTAACATGAGTAATGTTTTTCTTACTTGTAAATGATTGATAACAGCTACGATGATATATGTAACAGATATACTATGTAATTTTGTAAGGTCATCAAACTCAGATTCAAGTCTTTGTAAAAGGTCATCCTGCCGTAACAATGATGTTGACAATAATGTTTCAATGCCCACTTTTGTGAGTACAACCAGTTTTTTTTGCGACTCTGCTGACATATAACGCATTTCTTCCAATTTGTTGACAGCCTCCGTTTCTTCGCCTGTACCAATTTTAATGGGCTTGAGTCAGGTTCTGCCATGCTTGATATAGATGATCGTCTGAAATAAAAATAACAATACCAGCACACATTTGTCTTATTCTAATATTGTGATAGTAAAAGGAGGAAGTAAATTTAAAACTGAGCCTAACCTATTACACTCATGGGATCTTTTCCGTTTGACTGCCGCCATTAAAACATAATTAAACTTTTTGTATTTTGTATTTTAACTGAAATGTCTTGATGATACAAAATAAGTTACTTTATAAAAAAGCTTTTCTTAATTTCCCCTTCAAATTTTGTTTCTTATAAACAATTTTAATTACTTTCAAGATACATGCTTAATTTTTAAGTTTTAATCGTGTACTCAGAAAAATAAGGGGATCACCTGAAGATCAGGGCCTCCAGCCTTCTTTAGTTAGCTTTATAAGGCTAACTAACAAAAATATCACGACCTAACCTAACCAATCGTCAAGGTCGTACAGTTGACCTAACGATTGGTTAGGTTAGGTCGTGATATTTTCGTTAGTTAGCCTTATAAGGCTAAGTAAAGAAGGCTGGGGGCACTCACCTCTTATGTTTCAATGGCGGCAGTCAAACGGAAAAGATCCCATGATTGTATTACGTTTTACTATAATGTGATAATTTAATTGTGTATCTAGATAGTAAACACCTATAATAAACAGTATAGGTTGATTAGTTAACAGTATTTCAGTTCGAAACTAAAACAAATTATCATCTGGAAAAAGTTTCAGGTATTTTCTTGGTGTTTGTTTATATTGACGTTTTCATGACAACCGCACATCAAAAAATGAGGACAACACTTAAAAATGTGTTCACTGAACACTAAGGACTAATAAAAAACATATTACAACTTTCTGGACAAGGGGGGAATTAAAATTTTTAAATCGGGGTCTGGCCGCTCGCCTAACAGTGTCTAGAGATCTTCTCCATATCCAATATAAAGGTGTAGCTATTTCAATTTTACAGTTTTTAATCAATAATGCGTTCCAATTGTCCGGACCTGTAGCTGAATGGGGCTTCATTTGTCCTATAGCTCTCGCTACATCTTCTGGGATAAAATCAAAGTTCACACACACACACACACACACCACACACATACATATATATATATATATATATATATATATATATATATATATATATATATATATATATATATATATATTGTTCATCTCCCATGTCTAATACTGATTTTTTTGTATAGTATTGGTATCATACCTTCAATATTTATAAAAATCTTTCAGTGCTAAATCTAAACATTCGAAGCTTACCTAGGAACTATAACTACTTATTGGCCCTCTTGAAAACTTCTACGGTCAAATTTAGTGTTATAATTCTCACGGAAACTTGGTTAAATAGTAGTATTAAAAACCTATATAATATAGATAATTACGTTGCTTATCATACTGTAAGAGATGGTCAGATTGGTGGGGGTATCACTCTGTATGTGCATCAAAATTACGACTCTAACGAAGTATTTTCTCCATGTAATAATAGTGACAATGAAAACCTGATTGTGAATATAAAAGACAAAAGTAATGTATATTCTGTCCATGCAATATATAGACCACCTAATACTAATATGAATAGCTTTTTAATTCACTTAGATAACATGTTATGCAACTTCCATAAATCGAGTGCCATAGTTGCGGGAGACTTCAACATCAATTTGCAATCTGAAGCAATCTCTCATAAATTTTTAAACTTAATGAATTCTTTCTATCTTAGTCATTCTATTACCAAACCCACTCGAGTCTGCAGCTATAACAATCGAATAACAGAATCTACGATTGATAATATATTTGTAAATAGCAATGCCCTTGTAAACTCTGGAATTATAACCACTAACATCAGTGATCATTTTCCTACTTACGCTATATTCAATAACATTGTTCAGGTTGCGGACAAAACAACTATTGATTACAGAATATTCTCAGAGGTTAACAAAAGAAAATTTATTGGGGCTGTAGAAAATACTCGACTTGACTGTGACGAACCTTTAAATGACCCAGATCATATGTTTCAGTTCTTCTATGACACCTTATTCCATATTTTTAATATTTGCTTTCCTTTAAGGAGAAAAACAGTTTCGCCCAACAGGGTCGCAAATCCATGGATCACTCCAGGAATTATCACTTCAATAAAGAACAGAGATAAATTATTCAAATTGCAATTGCAGAGCAAAATTCTTAAAATACAATATACTCAATACAGAAACAAATTAACTAAAATAATCAAAATTGCAAAATATAACTATTATAACAATCAATTTTCCAAACATAAAGGAGACATGAAAAACACTTGGACAACCATAAACAATCTTCTCGAAAACAAATTGAGAAAAATTCAATAGAGAAATTAAATGTTGATAGTAAAGAAATCACTGATGATACTGCTATTGCAGACTCTTTAAATGCACATTTTACTTCAATAGCGGATAAGTTTCGCTCACAATTAATAAATAATGATCACTCACTTCTAGAATATATGGCACCCAGCCCCTAAATTCATTTTCTTTTGTTCCTGCTACCTCTACTGAGGTCCAGAATATTATTGGTAAATTAAAAAATACAAAAAATAACATTCATAACATTCCTGTACCTATATTGAAACTTGTTAAAGATAAGGTATCTGTAACTTTGGCTGAAATTATCAATCAAAGTATTTCCAAAGGAATATTCCCATCAATGCTAAAAACTGGTTGTATAACACCTCTTTTTAAAGGGGGTGATCCTACACTAGCAACAAATTACAGGCCGGTGTGTTCATTATCTGTGTTCAGCAAAGTTTTCGAAAAAATTGTAAAAAGTAGAATGCAGCGATATTTAGAATCCTACAATTTATTATCTCCAAATCAATATGGCTTCCGTAATAATAGAACAACGGAAATGGCTATTTTAAATCTTATGGAAAATGTAAATATAGCTAAGGAGAACAAAGAAATAATGATATTAATATTTATGGATTTGAGTAAGGCGTTTGATGTAATAGACCATAATATTCTACTTAATAAATTGTATTGTTATGGCTTTAGAGGAGCAATCGGTGATTGGTTTAAAAGTTATTTGTCCAATAGATATAATTTTGTATCAGTAAATAAGGTTTGCTCCACTAAAGCGCTTGTCAAACATGGTGTGCCACAGGGCTCAGTTCTGGGTCCACTGTTATTTTTATTATATATAAATGACCTTCCACGTTCATCTGATATACTGAACTTCATAATGTTTGCAGATGATACAACTCTCTCTTTTTCTTGCAAAGATGTTAATACAGCTAAGAATATATTTCATTCAGAATTCATCAGTGTAATGAAATGGTTGACCATCAATAAACTCTTCCTAAATACCAGTAAAACAAATTTCATGATTTTTACTAATAAAAGAAATGTATATCTTGATGAACTTAATGTTAATGAAATCGCCATAAAGGAGTGTACTGTAACAAAATTTCTTGGTGTAATGCTAGATAAGAATTTGCAATGGAGTGATCATGTAAATTATATCGCGAAAAAGATTTCAAGGAGCATTGCTATAATGTTTAAACTTAGAAATGTAGTCCCTAAACAAGTTTTATTGACTCTTTATCATACTCTTGTTCTTCCTTATATAACATACTGCACCCTTGTTTGGGGAAACTCCGCTAACAACGCATTAAATGGTATCTTTGTCATCCAAAAATGAGCAATAAGGTTATTATCTGATGCTGATTTCCTTGATCACTCTAGTGCATTATTTAAAGAGCTAAACCTACTAAAGCTCAACGATATAACCAAACTGGCACATTTTATTTTTATTTACGAGTGTAAGAGCAAAATCATTAATTTGCAATGGGTAAATAGATATTTTGTAACTCATCAAGAAATCCACTCGTATCAGACCAGAAATAGATCAAAGCTCGTTATACCTCAATTTAGATTGTCTTCATCTCAAAAACTACCCATTTTCATTGGATTGAAACTATGGAATGACTTGCATGCCGATATAAAAAAATATTGCGAATGTAAATTTGTTTAAAACCAAGTTGAAATCCCGATTAATAATGGGATACTAACAAAAATCTTGGATTAATGTCCACTAATAATGTTTAATATTGTCCATTAATATTGTTTAAGATTGAAATACAGGTTTTAACTATTAATAATACTTATTTACTTATTTATTTACTTATTATTATTAGTTTATAACAGCTAGCTGCTTATTTTTAATAAGAGCCCAGTAAAGCCTAAAGCTTAAGGGCCAAATTAAATAAAAAAATAAATAGTCGAGCTTCGCAATTATTCATGTCATTGTAAAAATTGTAAAGTGTAAAAAGAACACTGTATTTATTTTATTATTAATAAAGGTTATTCAATTCAAAAAATAAAAAAATAATGACTTTGCATTTGTTTTATATCTATAATACTAACTATTTGTTTTATTTTTAATAAGAGCCCAGTAAAGCCTAAGCTTGATGGCCAAATTAAATAAAATAAATAGTCCAATTTGACAATTATTCATCTTAAAACGAAAACAAAAATTGTAAATCAAATGTATTTATTTTATGAATAAAGGTTATTGAATTATTCAATTAAAAAATATATAAATAAATGAATAAATTTTTTTTTTTCCAAACAGTCTCAATTCCTATACAGTAAATTGCACTGAAGATAATCCTATTTTCAGCATAAAAATATTCATATTAAATTAAGAAAGAAATATTCGAAGTAAAGCTGATAATATATTAGGGTTAAAATATTTGTGTTTTTGAAAGAAACCAAATGAATATTTACATTATAATATAATACTATAAAAGGGAGAGAAAAATATTTTATTTGAATAGATCTCCTCCTAAATATATATAACCTTTGGTTATTATAACCAAAGGTTATATATATATATATATATATATATATTAGGGTGGTCCATAAAATTGAAGTTTTGATTTTTTGTTATTGCCGGGCAGTAACTTGTGAGGATGAATGAGAAAACACCTCTGGCCAATTTGTTCCCAAATCAATCACTTTTTAGGGGTAGCACACAGTACTTCATTTTTTCACTTTTGCACTACCTAGTAGATTTACTTGTATATTATGTTCCAGTTCCAGTAATACATCTTTTCCTTGACAGATTATTGGTGTAGTGTTCATTGGTTGTGTTTAGTGGTTGGATATATGATGACTCAAGTTCGAAGCTCTTGCTTTTATCTCCTTGAAGGAGATAAAGTGAAGGACACGCTTCTTGGAAGCAAATTACCATCACGTGGAGAAGTATTGTCATGCTTCCTTCATCACCACACTAATCTCAAGAAGGAGTTGAAGGAAAGTGCTCAAGTAGTGTGGGGTCAACTTGAAATATTTTGGAACAAAGCTCGAATCCCGACAAGGGAAAATACAAAGGAATCCAAAAGATCTTGGACCTTCACCAAGATTGGATCAAAATAAAAAAAGGACGAATGAGGAGCCAGAAGCAGGTGAGTTGGATGATCAATGATAAATAAAATAGTTTCTCGAGAGTATGACATATTATACTGTACAATAGTCAATACATTTATCATATATATATTATATATATTTATTATTTATATTTAGGTGTACAACGAAGAGGGATTCAAGGAGACACTTCGGAACCTATTTGATATGGCACATGCTGATGCCTTGTCTCTAATCAAAAACCCAGAAGACAAGGCCTTCTTGCTGGTCCAGCGAGAGCCTGGAAGACGGGGATGCATGGTGGGAGTAGACAGAAAAACAGCAGAAAAAGAAAAACAAGCTGCCCACAGGAAGATGGAGGAGGAGATGCGAAAGAGAAAGGTGAGATTGTTCTTCAAATTCCTACTTTCATTTGATTGCAATGATTAGGTTGTTCGTTAACACTAATTGCCCATTTTCTTCGATTGTATTGCAGGCAGTCAATGAAGGTGCATCAACGTCGGGTACAGCAGTATTGGTGTCCTCAACAGAATCCTCAGTCACTGACGAGTCATCCTCCACCGAAGATGAATGGGCAAAAGGTGGAAAGCGACCTCCAAAACAGGTGAAAAGAGTCAAGAATGTGATAACATCAAATCTAGCTGCTGCCCTAGATCGGACACACACTACGGACAGGATGGCAACCTACATAATAGTAGAGATTGCATTGAGCCTTGGCCACAGCCCAATGAATTTTAACATCACCCGGACCTCCATCAAACGGCAGAGAGAACGACATCGGATCATGATCTGCAGTAGCCTAAAAGCTTCCTTTCAGTCCGGTCCTGCAATCATCCACTGGGATGGAAAACTTATTCCAGACCTCCTCAACACCAGAGACCATGCGCATGTGGATCGGCTGCCTGTGCTCATTTCCTCCTTTTCGGGTCAATCTCAGTCCTTGGAGTCCCCAAAATACCAACTGGATCAGGAGAACACCAAGCCAGCGCAGTTTTTGAATTATTGACTGATTGGGGCCTCGAAGAATCTGTCGTGGGGATGTGTTTCGACCACTGCCTCCAATGCTGGTCGTTTGAATGGAGCGTGTGTGTTGTTGGAGCAGAAGTTGAAGAAAGATCTCCATTTTGCCTGCCGTCATCACATCATGGAAGTGATGATCGGTGGAGTTTTCACTGCTTGCTATGGCCCAACGAGTGGACCTGATGTTCCATTGTTCAGCAGGTTTCAGAGCAAATGGACCTTCATCGACACAGGAACATACGGCACCGGATGGGATGATGAAGAGGTGCATCGACTCTTGGCCCCCATTAGAGATTGGATTCTCCGCTTTGCTGAGGAAAAACACTCCTCAAAATCCTTTCGAGATAACTATCAGGAATTCCTCGATCTGTCCATCATTTTCTTGGGAGGGAGCATTGACAACTACACCTTCAAGCGACCTGGCCCCATGCACCAAGCCAGATGGTTATCTAAGGTGATCTATTCATTGAAGATGTGGCTGTTCAGGGGACAAATCCCAGCCCTCACTCCACGAGAGCAAAAGTGTCTTAAGGATGTCAGTGTCTTCGCTGTTTCCATCTACCTGCAGGCATGGATGACAGCGCCAATAGCTGCTGCTGCGCCTCGCAGCGACCTCAGTCTTCTGCAGAGTCTTCGGGAATACCATGACCCCAAAATTTCGGAAGTGGCATTCAAAAAACTCAGCGGTCATCTTTGGTATCTTTCGGAGGAGATGGTGGGCCTCGCGATTTTCGATCCTGAGGTGTCTGAAGAGACTAAAACAGCAATGGTGAAGGCGATGGAGGAAGTTGAAGGAAAGCCTGATTGCCAGAAGAGAAGGAAAGGTGTTGCTGAGGGGGCTTCAATCGAGTCACTAGCAACAGCAAACTCAAAAAGACTGCTGTTGTCTCTGGGGTCAGGTGTGGGATATCTGAGGAAGGAGGTGCGGGATTGGGACAGTGATCCTGATTACCAAATAGCGAAGAAATCAGTGGCAAACCTCTCTGTCGTGAACGATCATGCAGAGAGGGGGGTTGCTCTCATTAATGAATACAACGGCTGCCACACCAGGAATGAGGAACAACTGCAGTATCTCCTGCAAGTTGTTGCTAACTACAGGAAGCAGTTTCCTCAACCACTGAAGTCAGCCTGGCAACTGGGCGAGAAAACAAAGATCAAATGAGGTGCAGAGGGAATTGTTAGTCAATTCATTTCGGAATTGTTAGTTACCCTAATAGTCATGTACTGTCACCAAGATTAACTTTGCTGTGATTTTCAGATTATACCAAAACTTCAAGTGTCATGTGCTACCCCTACAAATTAACTGATTCAAATAAAACTTTCCCAGAGGTGTTTTCTCATCCATCCTCATAAGTTACAACCCAGCAATAAAAACAAATCACAAAAAACAATTCCACCCCTATAAGAGTGGACCACCCTAATATATATATTATATATATATATAATATATATATATATATTATTTAGATATGGCAATTAAAAAATATTTTGTTTTGTTCAATATATGAATCTTGAAATATTATTAAATAAAAATATTTATCTTCATTTATGGGCATTTATTTTGTGTGTACAGTCAATAGAAAAAATATTTTAGTAAAAAGGGCATTTTTAAATAAAACTAATTTTTAAATGAATTAAAATTTATAAGAAAATGGCAAATATTTTGTTGAATATACGAGGAAGAAATTATTTAATATTTATAAAAAAACTCGTAGCAGAAATTCAAAAGTTTCTCGGAAAGAACCGTCGAGGAAAGACAAAGAACGAAGTTAAAGAACGATGTGAGAACAAAAACGAAATTAAATTTAAAATGATAAATAAAAAAAATATTAATAATAAATTAAAAATAAAAACAAACAAAATATAATAATTAGAACGACGACATTAATAAAGCAAAATAAGAAAATATAAAGAACGAGCAAAAATGTGAACTTTAAGGGAAAATGCTTCAAATAAAAACGAAAAACGAGTAAGATAAAAACATAAAAACCAAAGTAAGAAAAAACGCGTGAAAAAACAAATAAACAAATGACAAATTAAAAAAAATGAACGGAAAACCATGAAAACGAAAGAACAAAGAAAAACGTTAGAAAACACAGAGGAAGTTTATAGAGAACTTGAAAGGAAATTTCCTGATTTTTAATGCAAGGAATTTAATTACATCCGATAATTCCGCCTTCACTTGTTGCTCGCTCTTCCTTTCCAAAATTCAAATTCAATCTCGGAAAATTTATCCAGGACTGATTTTAATTTGGGGCAAATACCCCTCACATTCGAAAATCATCAATAATAAGTAGTAAATACAGATTATTTATATATATATATATATATATATATATATAATATATATATATATATATATATACTGTACCGTATATATATATATATATATATATATATATCAACGTAAAGAACGACGCTTGTATAGGAGAACATTCCGCGCAAGATGAGGAGGGAGAACGAACAAATGAAAAAATGAGGTAACCACCCGGGTGGTTACCTCATTTTTTTCATTTGTTCGTTCTCCCTCCTCATCTTGCGCGGAATGTTCTCCTATACAAGCGTCGTTCTTTACGTTAATTATACTGCGTGTTCTTTGCAGTTAAAATGTATATAAGGTGCGGCATGCGAGGGGTGCCCCCCTCGGGGCATTGGTTTCTGCGCCTATGTAGGAGAATTACGACTTCTGATCGAGTGAGGACCATGGTGTAATGGTTATCATATCTGACCGGCAATCGGAAGATCCCGGGTTCGATTCCCGGGTGGTTACCTCATTTTTTCATTTGTTCGTTCTCCCTCCTCATCTTGCGCGGAATGTTCTCCTATACAAGCGTCGTTCTTTACGTTAATTATACTGCGTGTTCTTTGCAGTTAATATATATATATATATATATATATGATGAATAAAACCACGAAGGAAAGGAAACACAAAATGGTGCTCAAGCACCTTCGTGGTTTTATTCATCATAAATATTTTTCACGTGTTACTTTCGTGAAATAATTTTCATATATATATATATATATATATATATATAAAAGAACGAAACTTGTGATTTGACAAATTTTTAACAACCTCACATGAGAGAAAAAGAATATATAAATAAATTTAGCTTCAAAATACGAATAAATGAATTAAAATGGGAACGTTAATGAAAAATAAATAAAATGAATAAAAAAAATAATTTAAAGGTGGTAAGTAACAATTTCATTTTCGACAAAGTTAAACGAATTTTGACTAGATTCTTCTCTTGGTCACTAAAATAATAAATAAGAAAAAATTAATCCAAAATAAGGCATGAATAATAATAATAATAATAATAATAATAATAATAATAATAGCCTCTAAAAGACAAACCAAAAGCATTATAATATGAAAAATAAACAGTGAGTTCCGATGTACTGGATGACCTAGCGTTAGCCTTAGCTTGGATGTTCCTCACCTTCCTGAGGGACGACCTAAAAGAGTTGTACAGGAACTGAGGCTTCACAGGCAGCCAGTTCCTGCGTATGAGAGGGACTGAGATCTTACTCAGTTCTGGTTACTGGTCTTGCGATCAAAATAGATTGGCAAAAGACTTCGTTCGCGCATCTAGAATAATTATAAATTTTTAAGGGTAAGGTTAGTGGATGAGGTTGTTTAACCTCCTTCACAACATCTGAGTTCGTATGACGGACGGGACCTACGGCTTTACGTAGGATCTGAACCATGATACTCCGTACAACTACTCTCCAGATATAAAGTTGCTTAACTTCGTTGATATTCAGTAAACGGTATTACGACATCAACCACGACGTAACTCAAAATTTTAAGGGAAATGCACTCCAACCACAAAGAACAACGGCTCAATTAACCCATTCTTTCCCACCGTACTCGCCCGAGTACAACTTTAAAATTGGCACACGCTGAATGTTTGGCAACGCTGTTAATGGTTTATACTGCTCAATCCAACCTAATAAATAAGTTAATTCTTATCACGTGTTTCACAAACCAATATTGTAATGGAATACCATGGGCGTAGCCAGACATTCAAAACCTATAATACGCACAAGGTCGTGAAAATCGAAAATAAATCAAACGTGACAAGAAATTGTATTAATATTATTTAATTATGAACAAATTAGGTAAAGTCACGTATTTTTTTGTCAGTTAAAATTTTTGTTGACCAGTATAATGGTAAGAATCGAGAGGCAGAGATTCTTTATACAATAATATAAATGAAAAGATTTTATCCGGTAACCAGTCGCGAAAAAACTATACGCACGCGCGTATAATGCGTATTCCTTTTACGCCACTGGATAATAGAAATATGTGAACTCGCAATTTTCTCTTTATTTGGCCTCTATTCATCAAATATGAAAAAGATATTGAAAGTTAAGTTGGTAAATCCTCGATCGGATCCAGTAATGGGTTAAAATAACTTATCTTATGGTGGAGGATTATTTTCAGCCTCCTAAACTAAATCATTAAATAATTTCAAAACTTTCAACAATAAATTTCAAAATACTGTACAAATCGTTAATTACAATATTTCATTACTTCAAAACATTAACTTCTAATTTTAAATACATTTGTACTACACATTTATACATATAATGTGAATAACTAATTTATTTTCGATATCTTTAAATAAAATTTTTAATAAAAAATGTGGTTTTATACACTTAAATATAATATTATGGTCTTTGATCTCAAAAACTTCTATTTTATATATATATATATATATATATATATATATATATATATATATATTATACACAAACTCAGAATGGTCCCCTGAGAAACTTATATGTTAAACACAGACCGTGCATGGAACAAGGAACTCTTCTGGGAAAATTAAATCCACTATAGTCCGAATAAGTAATGAAGTAATGGTAAATGACAAATACCATAGTTTTTCTTTTTCATGATGCAAGCCCGACGTGGGCAACGGGTCTCTCGCAAAGAGGTCCCATAAATATAGCTTCCCTCACCAACTATCTGCAAAGCAGACAGGATCCAGCTTTGGGACATGGATCTAGGGTTTAAAGCAGCCTAGCCCTGCTACATTTAGAACCTCAATATAAGCAAAAGACTCATTGCATTCACGTCGGATTGAATACATCAAAGAAAAAGGGGTAACTATTGTATTTTTAGCCAAAAAAACAAAACTTAAACCTCAACCAGGACATTGAGCGTCCACTTTTCAAGGCACATAACACGTGCCTCTTTGCGAGAGACCCGTTGCCCACGTCGGGCTTGCATCATGAAAAAGAAAAACTATGGTATTTGTCATTTACCATTACTTATTCGGACTATAGTGGATTTAATTTTCCCAGAAGAGTTCCTTGTTCCATGCACAGTCTGTGTTTAACATATAAGTTTCTCAGGGGACCATTCTGAGTTTGTGTATATTAAACGGACGTGTTATGTGCCTTGAAAAGTGGACGCTCAATGTCCCGGTTGAGGTTTAAGTTTTGTTTTTTTGGCTAAAAATACAATAGTTACCCCTTTTTCTTTGATGTATTCAATCCGACGTGAATGCAACGAGTCTTTTGCTTATATTGAGGTTCTAAATGTAGCAGGGCTAGGCTGCTTTAAACCCTAGATCCATGTCCCAAAGCTGGATCCTGTCTGCTTTGCAGATAGCTGGTGAGGGAAGCTATATTTATGGGACCTCTTTGCGAGAGACCCGTTGCCCACGTCGGGCTTGCATCATGAAAAAGAAAAACTATGGTATTTGTCATTTACCATTACTTATTCGGACTATAGTGGATTTAATTTTCCCAGAAGAGTTCCTTGTTCCATGCACGGTCTGTGTTTAACATATATATATATATATATATATATATAATATATATATATATATACAGGGTGTCCGAGAATTATCTGTACAAGTTTTGGCTGTTATTAAAAGTCAACCATGCAGTGTAGAAATTCCAGTGTTGTCCCATTTTACAGAGAATCTCATTAAGTTTTTTCTGATACCAGGTTTTGACAAGTTTTTTAGAAATTCCAGTGTGTCCGAACATTATCTATACAATTTCATCTTTTAATAAAATTCTTGATAACACACGCAAAATTCTTAAACAAGATTATTTAGAATCTGCTTTTTCAAAAGTTTCTTTTATTAAAGTAACGTTGTTACAAACATTCTATATGTGCACCATTAGTGATTCGCAAAACATCCAATCGATACTCCAAATGCAAAGCTGGGCACAAACCGCTAATCCGTTAATCGTTAATTAACGAAGTTAACTTTTTCGTTAACGATTTAACTTTTAAGTTAACTTTGAAAATCATTATCGGACTAATTAACTTCCGTTAACTCAAGTCCGTTAACCCAAAAAATTCATAAATAAACGTTTAAAAGTTTCTATTATTTTCAGTGCTGAGCAGGTGCGCAATTAATCCGCCACTGTTAATAGTGATGAACGAATTTCTATTTCCGCAGTGCAAAATCAGGCGATATATTTGTTTCCGTCGCCACAATTTGTGTATTACCAAATATGGTAGTTATTTATGGCATTGGTTTGAGCAAAACATGGTCGACTGTAAAATCAGGCTGAAAGATTTGCCATTTGAGTTGAATGTTTCAACTTCTTTCAAGAAATATCACGAGCATTTTAAGGCACTTCCAATAATATATATGTAACAATTACAACAAATAACTACATTCGTTTCATTTGCAGTCTGTCTCTTGCGCAACATGTTTGTGCTAGTGAATATTTAAAAATAATCGTTGTCAAGTAAGTCATGTATATTTATAATATGTCTGTGAGTACCTTATTAGTAGTCTCCTTGATACATTTCAAGAACCATAAAACTGATCAGGTAAGATTTCAATTCTCATGTCACTTTGATGACATAAATTAAGTCAATTGATGTCTTACAATGGGAGCGTTTTCACCTTAACCCTTTATGTCCTGGCGGTACTTCTAGGTACCACATCCAACGAAGTGGGCAGCAACAGTGGAGGCAGCAACAACGAGGAGGAGGAGGAGGATGACTTCTTCAGTGCTGTCATCCAGACAAAAGAGAGCAGCAGAAGCCACAGGTCACTCAAGGGCAAGGCCCAGAACTTGGTCAAGACCTGGCTGGAGACCAACTCCAAGGACTTGCTGACAGATGCTGCCTTCTTGGGTGAGCAAGTGTTGGTGGACTTGTTCATCAAGTTCAACACAGCCATCCCCTCCAGTGCTGCAGTGGAGCGTTTGTTCTCTATGGGCAAGGACATCCTGAGGGCCAAGAGATCATCCATGTCTGATGAAAACTTTGATATGCTAATTTTCATGAAGGGCAACATGCATCTCATGGACAAAATGGAGAACGAGAAGAAGAGGGAAAATTAAATTATATATATATATTGTGTTTTTCATTTTTTTATAATAAAAGTTAACGTTAAGGGTTTATCGGTAACTTCCGTTACATGTTTAACGAATTAACGGATTAACGGTTAACGAAGTTAACTTTTTGGTTAACGGATTAGCGGTTAACGAAGTTAACTTTTTGGTTAACGGTGCCCACCACTGTCCAAATGTTGCCATGTACGCTGCAGCATATCCACATCAATTCGCTCAATAGCAGCTGTGATTCTTGCTTTTAAATCATCAATGTCTGTCACCCGCGTACATTTCTAAAAAACTTGTCAAAACGTGGTATCAGAAAAAACTTAATGAGATTCTCTGTAAAATGGGACAACACTGGAATTTCTACACTTCATGGTTGACTTTTAATAACAGCCAAAAATTGTACAGATAATGCTCGGACACCCGGTATATATATATATATATATATATATATATAATATATATATATATATATATATATATATATATAAGCAAACAACCACAGGAAAAAGGAAAAAGAAACACGAAATCCGAGCGCTTTCGTGATATATTCACATCTTCAAGGACATCTTGTCCTTGAAGATGAGAATATATCACGAAAGCGCTCGGATTTCGTGTTACTTTTTCCTTTTTCCCTGTGGTTATTTGCTTATTAATAAGATCACGTGTTATTCTGTGATTTTGTTGCATATATAATATATATGAAAATTATTTCACGAAAGTAACACGTGAAAAATATTTATGATGAATGAAACCACGAAGGAAAGGAAACACAGAATTGTGCTCAAGCGCTTTCGTCTAATGACATCCTCAGGAACACTGAAGTACATAAAGAGTTACAGCCTATATATAGGTTACAAAAAAAAAAAAAAAAAATATATATATATATATATATATATATATACAATAAACGGAGAAACAAAAAGGATTGTGGGAGGGGCACACAAATTTATAAGGAAAAACTATCGATTTTTAGCACAAGATTAAATGAATTGTTTCCAACCAATGTTATAGATAAAAAAAATATACAAATTTATACTGGAAATCTGCCCGGGTTTTGGCACTCTGCTCTTTTTGTATATAAAAATTGAAAAATTATCGATTTTTAGCACAAGATTAAATGAATTGTTTCCAACCAATGTTATAGATAAAAAAAAAAAAAATATATACAAATTTATACTGGAATCTTATCTATAAAATTGGTTGTAAACAATGTGATTCCTTTTACATAGGTCAGACGGGAAAGGATTTGCACACACGTATAAAACAGCATCAATATTCCGTTAGAACAGGACAGTTGTCCAGTGCCCTTTTTGTCCATTTGTCAGAGTTATCCCACTGTATTGATTGGAATAATGCTTCAGTTTTATTTCACTCTAACAACATTGTTAATAGAAATATTCTTGAGTCTGCCATTATCCAACTTACAAATAACTTCAACATGAGCAAAGGTCTTTTTCAACTCGATCCTGTTGTTTTGAATTCCTTCAGAACAGATTTAGATAAGAAAGGTAGAACGCTAAATCTTTGGTAAACTTGTATGCCACCCTAATAACTTTTATTTTTCAATTTTTATAGACAAAAAGGGCAGAGTGCTAAAACCCGGGCAGATTTCCAGTATAAATTTGTATATATTTTTTTTTTAATCTATAACATTGGTTGGAAACAATTCATTTAATCTTGTGCTAAAAATCGATAGTTTTTCTTATAAATTTGTGTGCCCCTCCCACAATCTTTTTTGTTTCTCCGTTTATTGTATATGTATATATATATAAATTTTTTTTCTGTAACCTATATATAGGCTGTAACTCTTTATGTACTTCAGTGTTCCTGAGGATGTCATTAGACGAAAGCGCTTGGGCACCATTCTGTGTTTCCTTTCCTTCGTGGTTTCATTCATCATATATATATATATATATATATATATTACGAGGTTCGGTAAAATCGCTAATATGGCTGTAAAATTAAATTAATGCTTAAATACTATGGACGCCATTAAAAAATAATAATGTAGAACAATCGGGATTGTAATATGATCATACACACGTGCTCGTGGGCCGCGTAGAATCACATGAAAACTGCACATAATCACGTGATCACATACATACCTGCTACAGGGTCATCATAGCTTCGGTAATGTTTATTTTGTGTTTTAAATTCCTCGTACTTCGTACAGAAATCGACTTCAAAATTATTATAAATTATTATTAATTCATAATAAATTTATTTTTTAGATTTTTTATTAAAATTAGCTTTACACGAATTAGAAATTAGAATCAGTGAATACTAAATTTAAATTGAATAATGTCTTCACAACTCACGTATCCAACCATTAGTTCGAAATTAAACTGTATTTTACTATGATTTCCTCTTGTCAGTCAAAAACACATAAAACTTTTTAACATTTTGGCGCCATTATATCCTGTCCAGAATCTTAAAATTTTAATTCTAACAGTTTTTAGCTAATACATAACGATAATATATATATATATATATATAATATATAATATATATATATATATATATATATATAAATATATATATATATATATACACGGTCTGTCAAAAAACTAAGCCAATTTGAAACCTCTATAAAATGCACAATTTAATAGAGATTTCAAATATTTTTTTACACTAAATAAATAAAAAGCTCATAAATTATAATCTTTGATAATTTTATAACTTTAGTTTAAATATTTTAGGAGTTATGCGGTTATTTCTACAGATTGCGAAAATTTTCAGTTTTTCTCATTATGTAATATCTTCTTTTTTCTCTTTTTCAGAATTTGTTTAGATTTAACATTTTACGTGAATACCTCTAAATATGCCATTCTCACATGAAGATAAAATAATTATAAAGCATTATAGAGTTGAAAAAGGTTACAGTGCAAGGAAATTACTTTCTGAATTCGATTATAAAGGATGGACTAGATCAGGTTTAGATTACTTATTGAGAACTATCGATGAAACAGGAAGCATTGAAAGGAAGGTTGGTAGTGGGCGACCAAATCAGTTAGAGTAGATGAAATATTCAGAAAGTGGAGGAACGTATCCTTAGTCAAGAGGATCGACCTGGTACATGACACCTGCTCAAATATCAAAGAACTAGAAATATCAGAATCAAGCGTAAGAAGGATTATTAAATCTGATCTGCAATTTAAACCATTTAAAAGAGTGCATGGACAAAGATTGTCAGAAGTAAACTGTCAGAAAAGAGTTGAGAAATCCAAACGTATTTTACGTAAAAACTGAAGATAAACTTTCCAAGACATTTTTTACGGATGAAAAACGTTTTACGGTAGAGCCACCAAGAAACTCACAGAATGACCGGGTTTATTCTGATGTTGCGAAGAAAAATGAAATCCAAGATGAAAGACTGTACGCAACAAGGAGTCACTTTTCTTCTAGCGTCATGGTTTCTGTTGGAGTGTCCAAGTTGGGAAAAACTTCAATATTTTTTATTGAGCCAGGAGTGAAAATTAATGCTCAATATTATTCAAATACCCTGCTTGAGAAAATGCTTCCAGAAATGAGAAACTTGGCTAGTCAAGGTTACTTTATTTTTCAACAAGATGGTGCAACATCACATACTGCCAAACAACCATCCAATATTTGAAAAAGAATGTGCCTGAATTTCTGGAACCGAATAATTGGCCACCTAACAGCCCTGACCTAAACCCTGTAGACTACGGAATATGGGAAAACTTGGCAGAGAGAGTGTATACTGTATAGGAACAGAATAAGGGATGTCAATCATTTGCGTGAGTTGATTATCGCAAAATGGGCAGAGCTCCCCCAAGAGCAAATAAATCGAGCAATAGACGAATTCAGACCAAGATTAAAAAAAGTGATAGAAATGCAAGGGAATCATATTGAACAGTTCTTTTAATTTTATTAAACTAAAAATTATCTACAGTATATCGTAAAAAAAAAAATGTTCATGTTAAGTAGGAGAATCTCACTTTTTAGTTAATTATTAATAAAATTAACAATTCTGAAGATATCGTCATAAACATTTAAAGGATAATAGGTGATTACCTATGCTTTATTGTGTAAAAAATACAAATTAATTAGATAAATGGTTTTGTTTTAATAAAGGTTTGAATTTGGCTTAGTTTTTTTTGACAGACCCGTTATATATATATACCATATGTCCCACAAAAAAGTACACCCAACTTTAGATTGTACTAACTCCTCCAAAAATTGAGATATTTTGGATCTGTTTGTTTGATTTAATATAGCAAATTATTCTTTGTTAACGTTCAAATTTATTCATGTTTAAACGATTTAGTGTTTAAGCATCTGCTTTTAACTGAAGGGTACAGCAAAATGGGTTGCGTGGAATGATCATTTCTCCCAGCCAGATAGCTCCTCTTGCTTTAACCAATGTGCTACTTTTTACGTCGAAGGATATTGCAAATATTTTTTTTAAATAATTCGAACTTTTGTATCTAAGATACGAGTCATACATATAAATGAAGAATCTGAATTACTAAATTTATAAATAACTTTGAAACCCTTATCATGCAGTTTACACGAAGGCAGCGCGTTCTCATGGTCACAACTTATCTGCAAACTAAAAGCTTAAAACAAGTTCAGAATACCTTCGAACTGCAATTTCCCGATAGAGCTTCTCCAACTAAACATACAATTTTGAAGAATGTTCGGAAATACAAAGAAGAAGGAACGGTCCTCAATTTGAACAAAGGACGTTCAGGCCATCCGAAGACGGCAAGAACAGACGAGAACATTCAGCATGTTCGGCATTTATTAGAGAGACATCCAAAAGTGTCCACCAGGCGAAATGGTACAGAACTCTCACGCATGTCATTTCATCGAGTAGTTCGTGAGGATTTAAATTTGTACCCATACAGAATGGAAATTCGACATCAACTCATTGAAGGAGATCTACCTCGCCGCCTAAGATTTGCCCAGTGGTTTCTTGGAAAACCAGAAAGATTCACGGAACAATTAGTGGTTGGAGATGAGGCGGCCTTTTTTATGAATGGTCTAGTGAACAGACAAATCTGCCGTCAGTATGCACCAAAAAATCATCCACCTGACAATCATATCTACGAAAAGAATAACTCTAGACAAAAACTGTCTCTCTGGGTAGGACTGTGCGGTAATGGAGCGGTAATTGGCCCGGTCTTTTACGATGGTAATCTAAATGGTGAAGCTTACCTAGAAATGATAGACCGAGAAATCCTTCCACAAATACGTATTACTTATGGAAACCGATTTAATCGTATTTGGTCGGTGCAAGACGGAGCTCCTGCTCACAGGAGAGTTATTGTGAAGGAACGCTTGCAGGAAGTCTTCCACCAAAGATTAATTGCTACAGGCCATGACATTGAATGGCCTCCCAGAAGCGCTGACTTGACCCCGTGTGATTACTTTTTATGGGGTCATTTGAAAAATAGAGTATTTGCATCACAACCTATCAATTTAGATGATTTGAGGACTCGCATCACAGCTGAAATCAACTTGTTAAAAGACAATCCAGATCTTATCAAAAGAGTGATGGGGAAGATGAGAGCTCGACTCCAGATTTGTATCGATAGGAATGGCGGTCATGTTGAAAGAAAACGAAACTAAGCCTAACTTTTGCAATAAGGAATAAAGAAAAATCTGCTTTGTATCTTATTAAAATTATGTTAAAGTATCTATTATTATGTATTTGTCTTTTCATTACATCGATAGCACACACATTATTTTTTCATTGACCAATTTTGCGCAATCCATTTTGTTGTACCCTTCAGTTAAAAGCAGATGCTTAACCCTTTAACGCCGAACGTTTTTGTAGGGTTAAGTCCAATTGCGTATATTTGAAACGGTACGTATTCGACCCAGTTGGCGTTAGAGGGTTAAACACTAAATCGTTTAAACATGAATAAATTTGAACGTTAACAAAGAATAATTTGCTATATTAAATCAAACAAACAGATCCAAAATATCTCAATTTTTGGAGGAGTTAGTACAATCTAAAGTTGGGTGTACTTTTTTGTGGGACATATATATATATATATATATATATATATATATATATATATATATATATATATATATATAAATCTGTTCTTTGTTAATTTAGAAACAAAAAAGGAAAGCGTTTTCAGTGAGTTATTTCTGCATGAGAAAACAACCTAATAAAGACAACGAAATAAAGCCCATTTCGTCTCAGTTTCTTCGACGATGCGTTAAAAAAAAATGGGATCAAACGAAGACTCGTCATTAAGGCCACGTTTCACTCTCTTGCAGCTTTACTACAGACCCATTTCAACATGATGTAATATTCGAGTATTGAAGCATAATATATATATATATATATATATGCAAAGAAATCCCAAAGCAACACGTGATCTTTTTAATAAGCAAAGAACCACAAGGAAAAGGAAAAGGAAACACGAAGTTCGAGCGCTTTCGTGATATATTCACATCTTCAGGGACAAGAGAGAAATTTCTCTCGTGTCCCTGAAGATATGAATATATCACGAATGCGCTCGGACTTCGTGTTTCCTTTTCCTTTTCCCTGTGGTTCTTTGCTTATATACACCTTTAACCTTTAGTTAAAGGTATATATATATATACATATATATATATACATACACCTTTAACTATATATATATATATATATGTATACTAGAACCCGCTGCGCCTGCGCAGCAAAAGTCCCCTGAAATCAAAAGTCCCCTGAAATACAGCCTAGGGAAGGGGAGAGGACTGAGAGAGGCGGGTGTGTTACTAAAACTTTCCCTGGTTCTCCCTTAATGCGTATAATAAATTTGGTGCAGATTACTTTAGTCGTTTAGGGGGTCCCCTTTCAGTCCACCCCTCTTGGGAGGAGACTGGGAGAGGCAGGTGTATTTCTAAAACCTTCCCTGGTTCTCTTTTAGTGGGTATACTAAATTTGGAGCAGGTTCCCCTCGCCATTTAGGGCCCTCACCCCTCCCAGGCCTCCGCGTATACTAAATGTAGAGAGAATTACCCCAGCCGTTTAGGCGTGTATAAACGTACATAGAACAGAGAGACGGACAGACATCATCCTCTCTCTCTCTCTCTCTCTATATATATATATATATATATATATATATATATATATAATACTTTACCTTATGAACCTTATGTTGTTTCGTGCGTTGGTCTCTCTTCACACGGAGGTCAAGCTGGTGGCCCGCCTCTAGGTCTGGCCTGGTGGAGGAGCGAGTTGCTTTCTTGCGCTCTCCACCGTACATAGCCAGGCACGCCCGGCTCATCTGGTACTGTCCTGAGCCAGGCATCCAGTCTTTTCTTGAAGACTTCAAGTTTGAGCCCCGTTACGTTTCTGAGGTCCTTAGGAAGCTGGTTGAAAAGTCTTGGCCCACTGACAACCAAGCTATTTTCCTTCAAGGTTGAGGAGGTCCCTTGTCAGGCCTTTAATTTGGGAACACTACACATTCTGCCTTTCCTATTTTCCAGTGTTGTTTGAATGGTAATTGGGTTTAGTTTTAGGTTTGGTACCAGTTTTTCGATCATTTTCCATATGTAGATTATGATGTACCTCTCTCTTCTTCTTTCCAGTAAGTACAGATTTAGTTTACGTAGTCTTTCCCAGTAGTTGAGTTCTTTGCAGCCATCAATCCTGGCTGTGAAATGTCTTTGCGTTTCTTCTAGTTTATTAGTTTCTTCCTTTTTATTTGGGGACGTCAAAACTGAGCAGTATTCAAGTTTTGGTATAATCAGTGTTTTTAGCAGGGGAATCATTACTGTCCTGTCCCTTCTCTTGAACGTTCTTAGTACCTGTCCGGCGACTCTTTTTGCTTTATTTATCGCTATCTGATTTTGTATTTCTGAATTTGTATTTCTGAATTTCCTGTCTATCTGGAGCATAATATGCAGTCTGTTTAAGTTCTTCTTTTCTACCATATCTCAAGAGCTGAAATTTCTCGGCGTTGAATGACATGTTGTTGTCTTCTGACCATTTGTATATTTTCTTCGTGTCCCTCTGCAAGGCCTCCACGTCATGTATATCGCTGATTTTTCTGCTGATCTTTGTATCGTCTGCAAAGGATGTTACTATACTGTTGCTGTTTACTCCGCTGTCTATGTCTGTTAGCATGATAATGAACAGGAGTGGGGCCAGTACTGTCCCTTGTGGTACTGAGCTGCGTACTTTCGATTCTGATGATGATATACCTTGAATTCTGACGACCTGCAGACGATCTCTAAGGAAGTTGTAGATCCATTTTCCCACTTTGCCTGTTATTCCCATATATTTAATTTTATGTGCTATTATACCATGGTCACATTTATCGAAAGCTTTAGCAAAATCTGTGTATATAACATCGTAGTTGTCATTGCCTTGCAATGCATCTAGGATATTGTTGTAGTGTTCTATTAGTTGTGATAGGCATGATCTACCTGATCGGAATCCATGCTGATTTTCGTTGAATCTTTCCCGTGTCTCCAGGAAATCATAAATTTTCTCTCTAACTATTCTTTCAAATACTTTGGTGAGGTGGGACGTCAATGACACTGGTCTATAGTTCTTTGCTTGAGATCTGTCCCCTCCTTTATATATAGGGACAATGTTTGCTCCTTTCAAGATGCTCGGTATTTCCCCAGTGTCTAGGGATCTTCTCCATATCCAGTATAAAGGTGTAGCTATTTCATTTTTGCAGTTTTTGATCAATAATGCGTTCCAATTGTCCGGACCTGCAGCTGAATGTGGTTTCATTTGTCCTATAGCTCTCGCTACATCTTCTGGTGTAAAATCAAAGTCTGTTATATACTCTCCTTGCAATTCCTCTTCAAAGAATGCATTTATGTCAGGTATCGCTTTGTCACTTTTTGGGGTACTGAAAACTGATTCATATTGAGCCCTCAATGTATCAGATATTTCTTTTGGATCGTCGGTTAGTTCATTATTTCCCGTCCTTAAGGGCCCAATAGCGGCGCGCGTTTTTTTTTTCCTTTTTGCATAGCTATAGAAGTATTTTGGATTTTCCTTTATTGCTTCTGCCGCCTTTTCCTCTTCCCTCTCTGTATGGTCCTTAATCAGGGCTTGTATTTCCCTATCGATACCCTCCAGTTTTTCTTTTATTGCTTTCCTGTCATTATCTCCGCAGTTACCTAACTTCGCCTTCACTCTCTTTCTTTTGCGGAATAGTCTTCTCTTTTGCCTCTCTAGCCAGCTCCTCTTTCCTTTTGGCTGTGATTTCGGAGCATATTTTTCTAAAATTCTCAGCGTTTTTTCCTCCAAGGTTGTTAGCATTTCTTCAGTTGTTTTATTCTCGAAAATTGTTCTCCATTCTATTTGGGTCATGTGCGATCTGATTGCTTCCCAATTTATAGTCTTCGAGTTTAAGTTAAAGGCCCCGAATTTACTTCTTTCCACAATATGTGTATTGTCTTATAATGCTGTCGTCATATTTGTTGATATCTCGATTAAACTTTTCCTTTGTTCGTTGAGTCCGTCGGGAGATGTTGATAGTAGCATTTTTTCCCGAATTTGCAGGTTCCATATTTTGCGTAAGTCCTGCAAATGTCTGGGTGGTAGAATTTACATCCGTCTCCAAATTTACAATGACCATTATTATAGAAGAAATTGCATATATATATATATATATATATAATATATCTATATATATATATATATAATACACACAGACCTTGCATGGAACAAGGAACTCTTCTGGGAAAATTAAATCCACTATAGTCCGAATAAGTAATGGTAAATGACAAACACTATAGTTTTTTCTTTTTCATGATGTTAGCCGGACGTGGGCAACCGGTCATTCGCAAAGATAATAGCTTCCCTCACCAAAAATATAGCTTCCCTCACCAAAAATATAGTTCCCCTCACCAGCTATCTGCAAAGCAGATAGGATCCAGCTTTGGGACAGAGCTGGATCCTATCTGGTTAGCGGATAGCTGGTGAAGGAAGCTATATTTTTGGTGAGGGGAGCTATTATCTTTGCGAGTAACCCGTTGCCCACGTTGGGCTAACATCATGAAAAAGAAAAACTATAGTGTTTGTTATTTACCATTACTTATTCGGACTATAGTGGATTTAATTTTCCCAGAAGAGTTCCTTGTTCCATGCACGTGCTGTGTGTATTATAAAAAACTTCAGGAGACCATTCTGAGTTCAGTTCCATATATATATATATATATATAAAATACTTATTCCAGTTTGTGTTTGCCCCTCATCGTAATTCAAATTTGAGTTTAATTTTTTTTTAATAATTCAATACGAATGAAGACCACTGTGGACACTTGCTTTCATTATTTCTTTATTACTGTTGTTATTTATTGTTACTTAATTGCCGTTGTCATCATTAACATTTTCATTATTCTTCTAATAATTTCTCCTATTTCTTTTCATTCCATATTCATATTGGTTTTATTGTACCTCGTATTAAGCATTTAGTATAGATGTATGGGCCTAGTCCGTAAGTTGTTTCAGTTTTAAGTCTCTTATAAAGATAGAGTTTGTAAGATTTTATAAAATTTATAAAAATCTATTAATTTAATCGTTGAAAATAGAACGAATTTACGTTCTAGTCTGTAAATTTCTTTTTGTTTTCGAGTCCTTTATAAAAATGTATAAAAATATTAGAATTAAATGTAACAACAGTAGGAGATTTCAGCCTGTGAAGCGTGTGTACACTCGCTAAAGTCAGTTTACAATTGCGTACAACATCCGTGTTTAATAATGAAATTATACTCATTTAGGTAAATAAATAATATGTAAATAATAATAATAATAATATTTGTAAATAAACTTAACGGAATCGAATAATATTATGTTTTTACTATTTAATTATTATTATTATTATTATTTTGGCCAATTAAATAATGCATTAAAACTTTTAGGCTTCACCGTTTTCTTGGATTACGATAATTACGCTTAAATAAAACATCTTTCAACGAAATAACTCGTATAAAGACATTGTACGTACAAGATTCCCATAAAGACTGCGTCAAGGTCCATATTGGCCAATTAAATGAGAAACTCTCGGGACGAGACTGTATCGCGTTTCAATCCGCAAAGAAAACAATGCCATTTTCAACACTGTTCATCTTAGATGTTAGGAAGAAGAAGATTGAATTAACAACATATTTAATTATTATCGACTACATTCGATGAAAACATTTAACTTGAAGAGAATAACATAACGCGC